>PVKP010037367.1:0-21696 GCA_004027715.1 Plecturocebus donacophilus | reverse complement strand
TTTTTTTTTTTTTTTTTTTGAGATGGAGTTTTGCTCTTGTTGCCCAGAGTGCAATGGAGTGATCTCGGCTCACCGTAACCTCCACCTCCCCAGTTCAAGCGATTCTCTTGCCTCAGCCTCCCGAGTGGCTGGGATTATAGGCATGCGCCACCATGCCCAGCTAATTTTTTTGTATTTTTAGTAGAGACAGGGTTTCCCCATGTTGGTCAGGCTGTTCTTGAACTCCCAACCTCAGGTGATCCACCCACCTCGGCCTCCCGAAGTGCTGGGATTACAGGCGTGAGCCACTGTACCCAGCCAGCATCCTGTTTCTCAATGTCCATCTCCTCTTGATGGATAGGGGTACTTATTTAGGTGCTTGGTGGCCCCAGACCCCTTCTGTTTATCCTTACCGTAACTCCCCAGCAGAGGCGGCCCCACCACTCACTACCTGGCCTCTGTTCCCACCTCTAGGACCCTGAATTCCCCACCTAGTTGCTCCCCATTCAACCTCCCGGCCTCTCGTCCCGCGGCGCCTCCTGCCTGCAGGGTCCTCCACCTCCTCCACACTCCATCCTCTCCATCTTTCAGGCTCCAGCGCCGCCCCCTCTTCTGCCTCCCGCCTCCGAACTCTTGCTGCTCTCTCCAAACCACAGGCTCTTTTCCATGATTTCTGGATAGTGAGCCACCCCTCTCTTCCCAGTTAAGACTGTGAGCTCATCAAGGACAGGCCCTGGAATTTCTTCTTCTGTCTCCAGAAACCCCAGCAGGACAGTGGACCAGCAAGTGCCCAGGGTGTTGTTGAGAGACAGACAGAAGGGACTGAGAGGGACTGAAAAGGCCAGGAGCCTGGCGGGTAACTGGTTCCCTCCTGACTTGATTCTCCTGGACAAGCCCCTCTCCATTCCACAGCTCAGGCGGGCTTTTCTCACCAGGCCCTGCCCGACACCAGGGTCCAGGGATGCAGCCAGCGGCCCAGAGCGCAGCACATGCCTCATTTGCCCGGTGCCAAGCCGGTGCTAGCTTTCCTCAGGAGCACACCCACCCCTACAATAGCCCTGTGACCTGGGGGCTTCCACTAGCTCAGGAATCTGAGGCTTAGAGAGGCTTGGGGTTGCCCAGGTCACCTAACTGGTGAGCAGCAGAGCCCTGGATCCATGCTCTTTCCTCCATTCCCCACCGTCCCTGCCCCCAGCAGCCCCTGCCTCTGAATCTTGCTGGTTTTGGACCTCAAACTTTTGCTCTGAAACTTTGCCCGTTTCTTCCCCTATCACTCTCCCAAGCCTCCACCCCTTTGCTCACTGCACCTCCTTTGACTCAACCCTGGAGCAGAAGGAAGGCTGCCCACAGCTGCAGGCATCTTTCTGTGCTGTTTCTCAGAGGGAGCGAGGCTTAGCACACATTTTTGGATACGGAAGCCTTTTCTTTTTTTAAAAAAAAATTTTTTTTTTTGAGACTGAGTCTCACTCTGTCACCCAGGCTGGAGTGCAGTGGCACAATCTAGGCTTACTCCAACCCCCACCTCCCGGGTTCAAGCGATTCTTCTGTCTCAGCCTCCCAAGTAGCTGAGACTATAGGTGTCTGCCACCACACCTGGCTAATTTTCCTATTTTTAGTAGAGACGGGATTTCACCATGTTGGTCAGGCTGGTCTTGAACTCCTGACCTCATGATCTGCCCACCTTGACCTCCCAAAGTGCTGAGACTACAGGTGTAAGCCACCATGCCTGGCCTAAAAATATAGTTTTTAAAATGACTGGATGTGGTGGCTCATGCCTATAATCCCAGCACTTTGGGAGGCTGAGGATTATCTGAGGTCAGGAGTTCAGGACCAGCCTGGCCAACATGGGGAAACCCCATCACTACTAAAAATGAAAAAATTAGCCAGATGTGGGGGCATGCACCTATAATCCCAGCTACATGGGAGGCTGAGGCAGGAGAATCACTTGAACGTGGGAGGCAGAGGTTATAGTGAGCCCAGATCACGCCATTGCACTCTAGCCTGGGTGACAGAGTGAGACTGTCTCAATTAATTAATTAAGGATTTCACCATGTTGCCCAGGCTGGTCTTAAATTCCTGGGCTCAAATGATCCATCTGCCTACAAAGTGCTGAGATTATAGGCGTGAGCCACTGCAAGACTTTTCTCTTTTGTTTTTTGAGACAGAGTGTCACTCTGTCACCCAGGCTAGAGTACAGTGGCGTAATCTCAGCTCACTGCAATCTCTGCCTCCCTGCTTCAAGCGATTCTCCTGCCTCAGCCTCCTGAGTAGCTGGGATTACAAGCATATACCACCATGCCTGGCTAATTTTTGTATTTTTTGGGTAGAGATGGGGTTTTACCATGTTGGTCAGGCTGGTCTCCAACTGTTGACCTCAGGTGATCCACCCACCTCGACCTCCCAAAGTATGCAAGGCTTTTCTTAAACCTGAACTCAGAAGCTAGACACAGACCTGTCCTTCCCTCTCCAGGCACCAGCAAGGGCCGTGCTCCCAAGAGGCTGTCCTTATCTGTTTGCACCTCTCTGGGTGACTGTCCCTTGCATGCATGTGTACCAAAGCTGACTTGCCTTCAGAGCCCGCAGAATCTCCCTTGCAAGCGATGGTGGGAAAAGCAGGTAATGGGTGCTGGGAAATGCATGGACAGACTCTCTTCATGGCACGTCCTCAAGCATGTGATCCCAGCCTGCACATAGCATGTAATTATTTGATAAAAAATCACAATCCAACCCCGAGCCAGCAGTCCTTGGTTTTCTTCCACTCCCCTTTGCTGGTGGCTAGACCCACAGTGTCTTCTGTGAAATGTGGTTGTGATTTTCATGCCTAACCAAAGTCAAGACTGGATTCCTTGATGAGTTGAGTTTTGCTGGAAGATAAGGACTGACCAAGATTCTTGTGTGTTGATGCTATCGGGGGGAGAGTTCCAGGGAAAGGGGGAGATGGATAGCCTTTGGAGGGGTAGGGTCCACTTTTTGCCACAAGGGGGCTTTGGGTGGTACAGTTGGGAGTAGCTGCTAGCACACCTGGGGATGGTGGCCTTCATGACACAGAGTTGGGGGTACAGGCCTGGTAACTTCACTCACCTGGTAACTTCACTACCCTCTTCAAGTAAGTGTAGCCATGTGAGTTGCTTTGGCCAAAGAAATATGAGTAGAATGGATATATCTCCCTTCCAGGTAGCAGCAATAAGAGCAAACATGTGAATCCCCATAGCCCCTTCTTGCCACTAAGTGGTTATTCATAATGAGGTTGATAGGAAGCTTCCTTCAGCCCTGGTCTCTGGGCTAGCATGACGCAGCTCAGAATCCTCCAAGTCATCTGCAATGCTCATTTGCCATGAAAGAAATAAATCTTTACTCTTTTAAGCCACCAGAACATTGGGATTACAGCCAGGACCAGTGGTTCATGGCTGGAATCCCAGCACTTCGGGAGGCCTAGGCAGGAGGATCACTCGAGCCCAGGAGTTCGAGACCAGCCTAGGCAACATAGGAAAACCTTGTCTCTACAAAAAATTTAAAAATGCCTGGGTGTGGTGGCTCACGCCTGTAATACCAAGCACTTTGGGAGGCTGAGGTAGGCAGATCATGAGGTGAAGAGATCAAGATCACCCTGGGTAACATGGTGAAACCCCATCTCTACTAAAAATACAAAAAATTAGCCAGGTGTGGAGGTGCGTGCCTATAGTCCCAGGTACTCGGGAAGCTGAGGCAGGAGAGTCACTTGAACCCAGGAGGTGGAGGTTGTAGTGAACCGAGATTGCACCACTGCACTCCAGCCTGGGAGACAGAGGGAGACTCCATCTCAAAAAAAAAAAAAGCCTGATGTGGTGGCACATGCCTGTAGTCCCAGCTACTCAGGGAGTGGGAGAATTGTTTGAGGCCAGGAGTTCCAGACTGCAGTGTGGATGACAAAGCGAGACCCTGTCTCTAAAACAAAACAAAACAAAACCCCCCAAACACTGGGATGTTTGTTACTGCAGCATAAACTAGCCTCTTTTGCCTGATACACCTACCTTATAGGGTTGAAGAGATTATCTAGTGATGAGATTGTTCACTAAATAACACAAGTGGGGAGCTTGGCAAAGTACCTGAAAGCACGCTGCTGCTTCCTCCTTTTCCCCTTCTCTTCCAACGTTATTTCTCTTTTTATGCCACTTTGAACCAAGTCACAGGAGGTTATCCAGGCCCACTAGTATGTATAATAGTATAGGAGCAGAGATGGCGGGTGGATGCGGGACAGACGTATATACGAGTAACCGTCACATGATGTGCTAAGTGCTGTATTACCGCTAAGAGTCCAGAGCCAGGCAAGTCAGGGAAGGGGATAATATGTTTATTGAGGTCCTCAAAAGTGAAGTCTGAAATAGAGATACTAGCTATCGAAGGGTGAGTTTAGTTTCTTTAGGCAGAGCAGGAAGAATGAGCATTCTAATAATGAGAGCAACTGCCATTTACTGAGCACCTGCTATGCGCCAGATATTGAATTGGGTAGTTTTCTGATTCTCCTCCTGTCAGAGCTACAATATCCACGATGCATGTATTACTGGTTTTTGTTGTTGGTTGCATCAAATTCTTTTTTTTTTTTTTTCCAAAAGAGGGTATCTCTCTTTTGCCCAGGCTGGAATACGGTGGTGTGATTACCACTCACTGCAGCCTCAACGTCCTGGGCTCAAGTCATCCTCCCACCTCAGCCTCCCGAGTAGCTGGGACTTTAGGCTTACACCACCACACCTGGCTAATTTTTTACTGTTTTGTAGAGATGGGGTCTCACTGTGTTGTTCAGGCTGGTCTCAAACTTCTGGGCTCAAGTGATCCTCCTGCCTCGGCCTTGCAAAGGGCTGGGATTACAGGCGTGAGCCATGGTGTCCCGTCCAGCCCAGTTCCTGCTTTTTCAGTTTTGCTCAAGTTGTTCCTCGCATTTGGAATGTCCTTTCCCAAGTATATCCTCCTGACTGAGGCCTACTTTTCCTCCTGTGCCCAATGCCCCCCTTGTCTCTTTGTCAGATGGCCCAGCTGGATTGGAGACTTGGGGAGTTTGTTCTGTTGATGTGATCTGGTTTGAGAGATGGGATGAGAACAGATGTGCAGATATTTGCTAATATTTACTAAACACATTTCAGTCATACGCGCATATCATTTGTGGAAACATAGTTATCCTGAAGTCGTGTGCCAGGAGTTGTTTCTTCCTGATAGCAGAACACAATCGAACAGGCCCGGAGACCGATGCTGTGCAGATTCCAAGAGTTGTTGCAGTTGGTTGTTTACTGGCTGTGTGACTTGGACAAGTCTCTTGGACAAGTAAAATGGGAATTATCTTGGTGCCTACCTTATGAGGTTATGGGGGCTCCGTGAGGTAAAGCTCAGAAAGGAAACTGTGCCTCCCAGATGTGTCTGAGTTCCAACCTGAGAGCCTTGCTGGGTGTGTCCAAGCCGCTGGTGGGTCCTGACAGGAGAGGCAGAGGAGGGAGGGGAAGAGGAGCTGCACCAGTGACGGGGACTCTGTGACTTAGGCAGGCTGGGCCGAGACATCATAGTGGTGTTTGATAAAAGGTGGAGGCTCTTCTCTGGCCAAGTAAATATTAGAAGAAAAGGCTGTCTCCAGGGAACGGCTCCCCTCCTGCTCCCCCTTGAGGGCCAAAGTCCCCAGGGGCCAGTCTGGAGGCTCCTTTTATGTGACTGTAAAGTAATCCAGGGACTGGCAGGGTCGAGGCTGGGCGGGCGCTGACGCGCAGGGCGGCATTGATGTGGTCAATGATTACCTTTTATGCCTGGCCATAAAGGCAACCGCCCAGCCCTCCGGACAATGCCCCCTCCAGACAATGCCTTGGGAGGGTGGGCGCGCACACACACACACACATACACACACACACACACACCTGCCTGGGGAGGGTGGATGTACACACACAACTGCCTGGGGAGGGTGGATGTACACACACAACTGCCAGGCAGGGACCTGCCCCCCTTGAGGTCTCCAAAGACATACTTGCAAGGCATCTCAATCTCCCTTGAGGTCCCTGAAGGCTTGGCCCAGGAGTTAAGGGGTTTAGGTGGCCCTAAGTGAGGCCAGTGAAGTGTAAAACACAAAAGAGTGACATCCAGGGGCCTGGATCCAGTACCAGGTGGATCTATGCAGATGGGGAGGGGTCACTACCCAGACTCAGCTACCACATCTCCAGGGAAGGAGGGTATTCTGGGACAGATCAGAGTCTACTCCCATTTTACAGTGATGCAGTGGAGGTCTGTGTGTGCAGTGGCTTGCCTGTGGTACCAAGGATGGAGACGATGGCCGAGCTGCTAGTAGGACCCAGGTCTGCTCTGACAGTGACAAACCCTCTGGCTGCTGCCCCCAAGGCAGTCCAAGTAGGAATCTCAGGGGTCAGGAAGGGTTTGGGTCACTTCTCAGACAAGATCTCTCCCCTGGGGCTCAGAGAGTAGCTGTGAGAACCTAAGAACGTGGCTCCAAGGCTGATGTTGGGAAAAGACCTAGGGTGAGCCCCTCCAGCGGCCACAGAGGTCACCTACAGTGCCCTGCCCTCATGGGGGCTCCTCCATAACCCCACCTCACTCTGGCCCGATGCACAGATACTCCCATCACCTAGATGATGGCGGCTTGGCTATGGGGATCAGGGCTGGAGCATAGATGGCCAGATTAATATTCTACCTCCTTCGTTGATAAGGACGGGGAACCTTTGTCCCAGAAAGCGAGGCTAGAGGAGCAGGGGCCTTGGCCCTGGTAGGGAGGTTTCACTTTGTCAGGTTCTGGAGCTTGGGGCATTGCTGCCGGGTGCTGAGGACAGGGCTCAGGAGACCTGGGTCCCGGGCCAGCTCACCCCAGGTCTGGGCATCGCTTTTCTCCCTGGCCAACGGGAGAGGGACTCTGTACTGTCTTGCTGGTGGGGATGGTGAGGCTCACACCAAGGACTCTGCTGGGAAGGTCTTGAATGGATCAGCCTGCTATCTTGAGGAAAGAGGGTTATTATTCACAGTAGTCATAAATGCCCTGTGAAATTGGAGTGGAGTTGCTTTGAGCTCTGGCCAGAATGCCCTAATCAACCTTTGGCTCTGATAAAGATAAGCAGGCCCAAGGTGATAACACATAAACCAGAAACTGTCAACAGGAGCTAATTAGGGCACTGGGTGCCTGGGAGCCGAGCCACGCCCCCTATACCTGATGGAGGAGAAATCTCAGGTGGGGGAGGGTATGGGCTCATTGCCTGGACCCTAGCCTATTGCTTTTTTGTCACCGTCTGGCCACTTTTCCACCCCCAACCACACTACCTCCTAGCCCTTTGCCTGCATTACATAACATACCATAACACAAGATGGAATAAAACAGAATCCAGTGTGATGGGTGCCATATAACGCAGTGGAAAGAGTCCTGACTGGGGGCCAGGCGCCGTGGCTCACGCCTGTAATCCCAGCACTTTGGGAGGTGGATCACCTGAGATCAGGCGTTCTAGACCAGCCTGACCAACAGGACAAAACCCCATCTCTACCAAAAATACAAAAATTAGCCAGGCATGGTGGTGGGCACCTGTAGTCCCAGCTACTTGGGAGACTGAGGCAGGAGAATCGCTTGAACCTGGGAGACAGAGGTTGCAGTGAGCTGAGATTGCGCCATTGGACTCCAGCCTGGGTAACAGATGGAGACTCCGTCTCAGAAAAAAGAGTCCTGAATTGGGAGCCAAGGACCCGAGTCCAGCCTGGTTCTGCATGCCCTTGAGCCGGTCATTTCTCCCTGAGCCACAGTCTCCCTCTCTAAGATGGAGGCCAGAAGTGGGGCAGGTGTGTAGTCATCCCTTGCTGGGATCCTGTGTAGGTTTAAAGTCCGTGCTCTTCTGTGACACAGCACTGCAATCTGCAAAGTGCTCAAAACATTGCCCGGGTGCCACCCAGCAACATGGGGTGTGTGTGACACTCGACAGAATCACAGATCCATCTCGCAGGGAGAGGGAGGTCACGTGGAGGGCCCTGAGGCGCAGACAGTTTCCAGGGCTCCTGGAATCCCTCTCCCTATCTGCGGCTTGCTCTAGGGGCACTTGGGGTCTATTTTTAACTCGGTGCCCAGTAAATAAATGTGGCACCGGGGCGGGGGTCCAATGGTCCATTTCCCCTCCTTCATCTGTATGTGTCTCCCCCTCCCCCTCCCTGCTCACCACACACACACACACACACACACACACACACACGCACACGCACGCACGCTGAAGTGGGCACCCATAGGTAACCCCCGGGCTGAGCCAGGGCTCCCGGCGGCCTGGTCCAGGCTGGGCCTCCTTCGAGCTGGGGGAGTTGCTGGAGGCACTGCCCTACTCCTCTCCTAGTTTCAGCCCTGCTTCTGCTTCCATCCACAAGGTCCAAGTCACTTTTCCTGGGAAATGGCAGGAAGGGTGTAGATGGGGTTGGACACAGAGAGAAGTAGGGGTGAAAAGACAGGGAGGAAAGTGGCCGGGAGGTGAGTGAGTGGGAGGGAGGAGAAAAGGAAGGAGGCCCTTCCCACTGCCTGCTTCTCTGGGCAGCAGGGTCACCTGCACCAAAGCTTGCCTTGTTCAGGGCTGGGCCGGTGAGGCCAGGCAGTGACTCAGGCCTGGGCCCAGCCACCCAGTCTCACAGGCCAGTGACCCAGGGAAGAGGGCAAAAATCAGGACCTGGGGCCTGAGGTCTCAGCCTCAAACAGAAGTCACTACGAGGGGCAGTTTCTCCTGACTGGGGCAGGGGACAGGCGTAGCGGGGCGGTGAAGAGGAGGAGGAGAGGCTGAGGAAGGTGGGTAGAAATGCCTCTTCCTTGGCCTCTGTCAGTTTCAGCTTCATCCTCTGAACAATGGTAGAATTTTTTTTTTTTTTGAGACAGTATTCCTCAGTTGCCTAGGCTGGAGTGCAGTGGCATGATCTCAGCTCACAGCCACCTCCACCTCCAGGGCTCCAGCGATCCTCCCACCTCAGCCTCCCAAATAGCTGGGACTACAGGTGCACACCACCACACCCAGCTAATTTTTGCATTATTTGTAGAGATAGGGCTCACCATGTTGCCCAAGCTTGTCTTGTACTCCGAGCTCAAGTGGTCCTCCTGCCTTGGCCTCCCAAAGTGCTGGGATTACAGGTGAGAGCCATCGCGCCTGGCTATCAGTAGGTATGATTAATGGGACTTTTTCCTTGGCCTCATTAGGAGGATAGGACAGGGCCTCGCTGGTGCTAAATGGTAGGGGCTGACATGCAGGCCACTGATGCCATGGGCAGGAGGGGAAGGGGGAAGGGATTTCAGGCACAGAGAACAGCACAGACATGAAGGCAAAAGCAAAAGAAAACAGGCCGGGCGCGGTGGCTCACGCCTGTAATCCCAGCACTTTGGGAGGCCAAGGCAGGTGGACCATGAGGTCAGGAGTTCAAGACCAGCCTGACCAACATGAAGAAACTCTGTCTACTGAAAATACAAAATTAGCTGGGAGTGGTGGTGCATACCTGTTAATCCCAGCTCCTTGGGAGGCTGAGGTCGGAGAATCGCTTGAACCCAGGAGGCAGAGGTTGCGGCGAGCCGAGATCTCACCATTGCACTCCGGCCTGGGTGACATAGTGAGACTGTCTCAAAAAAAAAAAAAAAAGAAAAAAAGCCACAGCGCTGAGCCCTCTGGCTGGTGCTGGGAGCAGAGCCGCTGCCAGCCTCTGCGTGTTGCAGGCGTGGTGAAGCTGCAGAGTGGACGCTAGAGCAATTGGAAGTCCAGCCGAAGGGGCATGGACCCAAGAGGACCACCCCTGGTAGGGAAAAGTCCCCAAGACTGGGCCAGCAGGGCCCGATCTCAGCTCCTAGGGGTTGAGAGACACCTGAGGCTGTGTGGGGCTTTGATGCTCCTTCTGTGGGGTGAGGGCGGGTAAGAGATTTTGAGGAGCTGCAGGGGAGGAGTCCAGAGGGGTGTGTGTAGGAGAGAGAGAGAGAGAAAGAAAGGGGGAGAACTAGAAGGTTGAGGACTATGCCAAGGGACAGCCGAAATTCATGCCGGTTCTGGGGAGGGAGCAATCAGTACAGGTCTCTTTCCCAGGCCGGGCCACTTTGCCTTCTAGTGCCTGGAAGTGCAGGGGCCTCTGTGGGAGAGGCCCGGAGGCTGCCCCACACACGCCCTGCTTTTGCTCAGCCTAACTCTCCTCCCTGGCTCGCCTCAGCCCTGCACCGGACTGTTTCATCAGGTCATAGGGCTGTTGGGTGTGAGCGTGCGTGTGTGTGTATGTACACGCGTGCACATGCACGCGTGTACATGTGGCATTTCTAGATCAGAGAACGCTCAGAGGCCTTGCTAAAGGTCAGATCAGTGAGGAGTGAGCGCATGGCCATCCCCTCAGGCCCTGGCACCCGGATAGCCTCCTCCCACCCAAATCTGCCAGGCCTCGTGGGCAGTGGCAGCTGACAGGCCTCTGAGTCAGCATGGTTGAGGAAGAGGAGCTGGAAGGGCTGGCCAAGGAGGAGCAGGTCATCACCTGTTGGGTGGTGGGTCATGCATTTAGTCCGGTGGCGGAGGTAGGGTGGGGGGGCAGTGCTGCAGGGGTCAGGGGGTGAGGGGACAGGGGATTCCTACCACTGAAACAATAGGCACTCTAGGTCTGTGTTCCTGGGGCTGGGGGCCAGGAGGCAGGCTAGGATATGCGCTTGCCTCCCCACCTCCGCTCCACTCAGCGGCTGCTGGAGGCCTGGGAGGTGAATCCCAGGCTGATGATGCCCATTGTGGGCACAGGAAAGTCTTTGGGGATTTGATGCGACCCTGAGTCCCTGATGGCTCATGGAGAGGCTGTGCCAGCATCTCTTGGTGGTGAGCCGTTGCCCCACGCCCAGCACACAGCTAGGAGTAGCGAACTCTGTCTCTAGGAATGGGGCAGGCCCCAGGAAATCTGGGGAAAAGACATGCTTGAGGCCTGAGCTCTGTGTCCAGAAGCAGCCCCTCAGGTTGGCGGGGGGCACTCGGGTCTCGCATCTGCCAATGCCCCTGTCGCAGAGGATGGGAACAGCACCGATCCCCCAGGCCACTCCAAGCATTCTGGTCTCAAGATGCAGTCCCTGCGCGGCTGTGGGCGGGCCCCTCTTTGCCTCTCCCAGTTCCAGCTGCAGAAGCTGTCTGGGAACATCCCCCCTGAACCACGTGCCTTTGAGCTTTCCAGGAATGCTGGCTTCGGGCAGAGCAGGGGTGGCAGGGAAGGACAGGTGTGGGGGTGGGATGTTCCAGAATCAATTTGAACCCAAACCCGAGAGCACCAAGTTTCCATGAGCCTGATGCCTGGATGTGGAGGAACTGGGAGGTCACGGGGAGCACCTGGCAACATCAGGACGAGGCAGGTAGTGCATGAGTGTGAGTGAGACACAGGGCTGGACTCGACCTTGAATGTCACATGCCCATGCCCCTAATACCAAAGCCTGCCTGGGACAAGTAATATCACTTTTTTTCTTTTTCTTTTTTGAGACAGGGTCTCACTTTGTCACCCAGGCTGGAGTGCAATGGTGCGAACACAGCTCACTGCAGCCTCAACCTCCTGGGCTCAAGTGATTTTCCCACCTCAGCTGGGATCACAGGTGTGTGCCATTACATGTGGCTAATTTTAAAATTTTCTCTAGAGATGGGAATCTCGCCATGTTGCCCAGGCTGGTCTCAAACTCCTGGCCTCAAGTGATGCTCCCACCTTGGCCTCTCAAAGTGCTGGGATTATAGACAAGAGCCACCATGCCCAGCCTCACTTTTTTTTTCTTTTTAATAAAAAATGTTAAAGAAGAGGAATGGTAGAGTGTAGTGGTTGAAAGGGTATGGTGGCTAGGTCGGGCATGGTGGCTCAGGCCTGTAATCCTAGCACTTTGGGAGGCTGTGGCAGGCGGATCACCTGCAGTCAGGAGTTCAAGACCAGCCTGGCCAACATGGTGAAACTCCATCTCTTTATTTTTATTTAAAAAAAACAACGGGGTTTCACCATGTTGGCCAGGCTGGTCTTGAACTCCTGACCTCAAGCAATCCACCTGCCTCAGCCTCCCAAAGTGCTGGGATTACAGGCATGAGCCACTGTGCCTGGCCCATCTCTACAAAAATATAAACATTAGCAGGACATGATGGCGGGTGCCTGTAATCCCAGCTACTCAGGAGGCTGAGGCGGGAGAATCACTTCAACCTGAGAGGTGGAGGTTGCAGTGAGCCAAGATTTTGCCACTGCACTCCAGTCTGAGCAACAGAGTGAGACTCCATCTCAAAAAAAGAAAAAAATGGCTGGGTTTGGTGGCTCACGTCTGTAATCCCAGCACTTTGGGAGGCTGGGGCGGGTGGATTACAAGGTCAGGCAATCGAGACCATCCTGGCTAACATGGTGAAACCCAGTTTCTGCTAAAAATACAAAAATTAGCTGGGTATGGTGACAAGTGCCTGTAATACCAGCTACTCAGGAGGCTGAGGCAGGAGAATCACTTGAACCCAGGAGTCGAAGATTGCAATGAGCAGATATTGTGCCACTGCGCTCCAGCCTGGCGACAGAGTGAGACCCTTTCTCAAAAGAAAAAAAAATAGTGCAGACTCCAGAGCCCAGTAGCTTGAGTGTGGACCTTGACTACCCGCTCCTAACTGCTTTGATGGTGGGAAGTCAGTTTATCTGTGTCTGTGCCTCAGTTTCCACAACTGTGAAATGGGCATCAGAACTGTATCTACCCTGTAGGGTCATTACAAGAATGAAATGAAACAGGCCTTACTCCACGTCAACTCTATGCAGGTGTGATTGGTCCCTGCTGAAGGATTGAAATTCCGTGTCAGTCAATCGATTATTGCCAGGCCCAGGCCCAGGCCGGTCAAAGCTCTGGCCAACTGGGCCCACATGAGGTGTGGCGGGCAGCCAGTGTCAGCACATCCAAAGTCCCCCGACCTGCTGAGTTGGCAGAGGGCCTGCTCTGACACTCCCCAGCTCGAAGAACACCCTAGAAAAGTGCTGGGGCTTCTCTCGTTGTCAGTGGTAGAGGGAACAGGAGATTGGGAGCCCCTGACCGTGGCTGAGACCCTTCCACAGCCCTGGCTATGTGGCTGGGCCTGGCATGGGGCGGCTGTGCATCTTTCCCATGGCATGTGGAGGGCGCGAGGGTGCAGGACTCACTCCAGGGGGCTGTAGTCACCAGTGTGTGCTTCTGGGGGTTCAAAATGCTCCAGCCCATGGGTGCTCTCCTGCTCCGACTAGAACCCATAGCAGCAAGTCCAGGCCAGTCCATCTGGCACTAATTCTGAACTAACTTATACTTCGTTTTTTTTTTTTTTTTGGAATGGAGTCCTGCTCTGTCGCCCAGGCTGGACTGCAATGGAGCGATCTAGGCTCACTGCAACCTCCACCTCCTGGGTTCAAGCGATTCTCCCTTCTTCAGCCTCCCTAGTAGCTGGGACTACAGGTGTACGCCACCACGCCCAGCTAATTTTTTGTGTTTTTAGTAAAGATTTGGTTTCACCATGTTAGCCAGGATGGTCTTGGTATCCTGACCTTGTGATCTGCACGCCTCGGCCTCCCAAAATGCTTGGATTACAGGCATGAGCCACCATGTCTGGCCGCTAACTTATATTTCTAATGATTTCATCCAGCAAGTCAGTCAGGCAGTCAACAAACATTTTTGGAGGTGCTATTGCATTTCACTCCATTAAAGTGGAGGTATACAAAGGTCTCTGTCTTGAAGGATGGGATCATTGCAATGAAAAAGGGGTTCCTGGCTGTAGGCATAGTGTGGGCCCAAGCACAGTGAAAAGGGAAAGCCTGCCCGAGGTGGAAAATGTGGGCGAAGGGAGGGCAATTGGGAGGAGGGCAGGGCAGCAGGCAGGGCTGGGGCTGGGATGAGGAGGGCACTGCGAGGCAGCCTCAGGGGTCCAGCATCTCCTGGAAGGATCCCTGGAAGGTCCAACTTCAAATATCCAGAGGTTCAAAGTGGCTTTCCTGCCATCCCACTAGGCCTGGTCCAGGAGCTGTCCAGTGAGTCTTGGCTGGTAAATGACAGTGTGAGTGGTGGGTGGGTCTGAGGATCCAGGTCACTCCAAACATTGCAGACCACGTGATTGGCTCATTGTGGAGTTGTGCAACATGGCGTCTCTGTGGCATCTGGGGCCTGGTGTCTGGGCATTCGTGACTGTGCCCATTTGTGTGTGTTAGCGTCTGTGGACTGTGGTTCAGCCACCAGCTGTGTGCGCGTGTGTGTGTGCGCGCGTGGTGCAGGTGTCTGCCAAGATTGGGGCACTCCCCGGGTGCTGGAGGGCTGATGATCATTAGTCCATAGATACAGCCTACCCCAATCCCATCCTAGGCACACCTACCCTGGTGAGAACACCTGGAGGTGATTCTACATCTGGGCTTGCAGTAGTAACAGCAGCAGGATCGTACCTGGCTGGAAGGTGCATCTCTAGGCACCAGGCCAAGCAGGCATTGGATTCCCTGGAGCCTGGTCTGGGGAGGTTCAGGGTGGGAGGTCTGGAGTGGGAGTAGCTGGGTCTTAAGGATCCTGAGGGTGACTGTGGGGGTAGAGGTCCAGCAGCCCTCTCTCCCCGCCTCTCCAACTCCCATCCAGCCCCACTGCAAATCTCCATTCCTCCATCCACCCACTTCTGTCTTTCCATCGATGTGTCCGTTTTCCTTTGCCTTTCGCTGCATCTGTTAGTCTATCCATTTGTCTGTCTATCCTCCTCCACCTTTTGGTCTGTTAGTCGATTTGTTTGTTCGTCCGTCCTCTGTCTTTCAGTCCATCTGTCAGTCTGTCCATTTGTCTGTCCATCCTCCTCCGCCTTTTGGTCCGTCTGTGAGTCTATTTGTCCATCCATCTATCCATTTGTCTGTCTGTCCTCCTCTGCCTTTTAGTCCATCTATTAGTCTATCCATTTGTCAGTCTTTCCTCTTCCATCTCTCTGTCCATCTGTTAGTCTATCCGTTTGACCTCCCATTGGCCACCTGTCTGTCTTTGCTCTTCTCCGTCACCTGCCTGTTCCCCTAGGCACCTCATCCTCGAGTCGTCGGTCACAGGTTGTGATCAGGGGCTTCACTCTGGCCCCTCAATATCCCCTGTGGCCGCAGCTGAGCCTGCCCAATTCCTAGTGCGTGGGCCTGCCTGGTGAGCCTCCGCCTCACTCCGGAGGGTGTCATCAACTCCTAAAACAGATCTGATGCTTCCTTGCGAGTCCTGGAATAATCACACCAACAACTTTAGGTTACCCTGCCAGTCTTGTCTCTCACCTGGACAAGGTTCCCGTCCTCCAGGGAGGACTCCCTGACCACCCACCCATGGGCTCTGCGGCCACTGCATGCTCTACTCATAGGTCTCAATCTGTCACAGCTGGGCTCAGCCTGGGGGAAACCCGGCCTTTCTCCCCAAAGGGATTACCCATGACATGAACCCAGCCTGAACTTTTCCCATTCAGAATTCCAGCATGGTGCTGTGGCCCCCTCGGGAGCTTCTTCCTGTAGAAAACCAGGATCCCCACTCACCTTCCAAACACAGACTCAAAGCTGCTGCTTCCCAAAGCTCTGCTTCCCTGGGCCCCCTCCCACCCTCCCTTGCCTGGACAATGGGTGTGGGGCTGGGTCAGAGAGGACAGACCTCTAGGTGCCACTCAGAGCACCAGGGTGGGGAGGGTTGAGGGTGGGGTAATTAATCATGGAATGTGTGTCTGTGTGTGTGTGTGCAAGTGTGTGTGGCATTTATTTATAGAACAAACATTTCCTGCGTACTGGCAGGTTCCAAACACCATTACAGGCATTAGAGAGAGAGCAGTGAGCAGAACCAACGGCCCCTGCCCTCAGGAGGCAGCTGTCCCAGCCAGGGACACCTAGGAGGCTCCTGGGCCTGTGAGTGTCCGGGTGTATGAGTGAGTGAGGGTGGTGAGATCCTGTGGCGAAGGGGCCCAGACACGAACAGAGCCAGGTCTAAGTCAGGACATGGGTGTACAGACTCAAGTGTCTGTCTTTGGTGGATAGGAGTGTCCATTGGGGTCTGTGCCAAGGAGTTTATGTGTCTATGCAGGCCCAGAATTGACATGTGCCTAACAGCCTGTTTGGGAGGCTGTGTGGCAGCCACACCTGCCAGGCTGCAGGGCTCTATTTTTAGCAGTGACAGCCTGCAAATCCCTGCACTCCCCTGCCCCCAGCCCACACCTGCTCAGGTGCCTAGCCTCTGGGGAGAGCCTGGCTGGCCTATCTGCAGAGAGAGCCCATACTTCAAATGGAGCAGCCTCTGGCCCCCAGGTGCCCAGGAGGGACTGAGCCTGGGGCCCTGCAGATCGATGGGGAGTCCCAGCTCCCTGCCTCACATCTGCAGCCCTCCCTCCTGCTTCCCAGCAGAGCCCCCATGCATGAGGTGTAGCTCTAGAACCCTCCAGGGCTCCGCTGACCAATAGTGCCCAGCCTGATCACCCTGAGAAGTGGTCAGGCAGGGCTGAAGGTGAGAGGGGAGGAGGGAAGTGATCAAGGATGACCTCCCATCTTTTTTTTTTTTTTTTTTTGAGACTGGAGTCTTGCTTTGTCACCCAGGCTGGAGTGTAGTGGCACCATCTTGGCTCACTGCAACCCCTGCCACCCAGGTTCAAGTGATTCTCCCACTTCAGCCTCCCAAGTAGCTGGGATTAGAGGCACCCGCCACCATGCCCAGCTAATTTTTATGTTTTTAATAGAGATGGGGTTTTGCCATGTTAGCCAGGCTGGTCTCGAACTCCTGATCTCACATGATCCACCTGCCGCAGTCTCCCAAAGTGCTGGGATTACAGGCATGAGCCAACAAGTCAGGCTGACCTCCCATCTTATCAAATGTCTGACCCCTCCACCGCCCCCTCCTTCCATGGGGTCTTCTTTCCTGGCTGCAAGTAGACCATCTAGGTAGATGGAAGCTGGGGCTGCCTGGGTGTCGCCCTCACTGGCCTCTGACACTCCCTCACTCTCTCTACTGTGTGTCCCATTTACCTTATCTTCTCTTGCCCTCATCACTACTCTGAGTTACTAACAGTCGTGTGTTGATCTGTTAGCAGGCATGACACTAAGTGCTTTACCTGAGTGCTCTCCTTTAATCCTCACAACGACCCTGTGAGGTCAGCACTGCTATTCCACTAGAAGGGAGAAAGCCGCAGCTCAGAGGCATCCACATCACCCAGTGAGGAGGAGATAGAGCAGGGCTTCCTGCCCAGGTTCTGGAGAGCCCTTACCTGTACAGCAGCCTTGGGATCACGCTCTGCTGTTCTCCTCCCAGCCACGGTCTCGGTGCGAGCTGGGCTGTGTCCTCGAGGGGTGTGGACTGTGGACATTGTTCACAGGAACCAGAGGCATCACTCTTTAGGATTCTACCAGCAACACCTGATTCGGCTCAACATTTGTGGAGATGATGTTGCCCTGAAGTACTGACTTTTGTTTTATAATAATCAAAATATTTTGGGAGGCCTAGGTGGGCAGATTGCAAGGTCAGGAGATTGAGACCATCCTGGCTAACACGGTGAAACGCTGTCTCTACTAAAAATACAAAAAAAAAATTAGCCAGGTATGGTGGCACGCACCTGTAGTCTCAGCTACTCAGGAGGCTGAGGCAGGAGAATCACTTGAACCTGGGAGGTGAGAGGTTGCAGTGAGCAGAGATTGCACCACTGCACTCCAGCCTGGTGACAGATTGAGACTCCAGCTCAAAAAAAAAAGTCTTTATTTAGTCTTATTTAATATAGTCTAGAAACTATCTAATCTGTTTTTTTTGGAGAGGTAAACTTCTTTTAAAAATGTAAGTTTTGACAAGGCAAGGTGGCTCACGCCTGTAATCCCAGCACTTTAGGAGGCCGAGGTGGGTGGATCACCTGAGGTCAGGAGTTAGAGATCAGCCTGGCCAGCATGGTGAAACCCCATCTCTACTAAAAATACAAAAGTTAGCTGGGCGTGGTGGCGGATACCTATAGTCCTAGCTACTAGGGAGGCTGAGGCAGGAGAATCGCTTGAACCCGGTAGGTACAGGTTGCAGTGAGCCAACATCGTGCCACTGCACTCCAGCCTGGATGACAGAGTGAGACTCCATCTCAAAAAAAAAAAAAAATTTGCCTTTAATTAAAGTCTTAGTTCAGAAAACTCAGGATACACAAAACTGTTCAGACTGTTACTTTAGCATTTTATCACTACTGCATCAGTAATATTCACCACACTTTGCTAGATGTTCATTGATTAGTGTTGGAATCAAATTCTCCTCTAAATGTGTATGAATATATTGGAGAAGCTTTGTGTTTTCACTGTGAAATGCAATTGTGACTCGTTTTTTTATTTTTTTGAGGCAGAATCTCACCTGTCACCCAGGATGGAGTGCAGTGGTGCGATCTCGGCTCACTGCAACATCTGTCTCCCGGGTTCTGGTGATTCTCCTGCCTCAGCCTCCTGAGTAGCTGGGATTACAGGCATGGGCCACCACACATGGCTAACTTATGCATTTTTAGTAGAGACGGGGTTTCACCATCTTGATCAGGCTGATTTCGAACTCCTCACCTCATGATCCACCTGCCTTGGCCTCTCAAAGTGCTGGGATTACAGGCGTGAGCCACCACACCTGGCTGTCTTTTTTTTTTTTGAGATAGTCTTGCTGTGTCGTACAACCTGGAGTGCAGTGGTGTGAACTCAACTCACTGCAACCTCCACTTCCTGGGTTCCAGTGATTTTTCTGCCTCAGCCTCCCGAGTAGTTAGGACTACAGGCACGTGCCACCACACCCAGCTAATTTTTGTATTTTTAGTAGAGACAGAGTTTCACCATGTTGGCCAGGGTGGTCTTGACTTCCTGACCTCAAGTGATCCACCCACCTCAGCCTCCAAAAGTGCTGGGATTACAGAGGTGAGCCACTGTACCCAGCCAGTTATGTCTTAAATAAAAAGGTACTTAGAAGCCAAATTAAAGTAATAATAATGACTTCTTTTTAAAAAATGTGTTTTATTGCTTCCTTTTCCTTCTGTGCACTCCCTGGATTGAGTTAGGGGTGCACAGAAGGAGGAGGGAGCAATAAACACATGTGGGGTCGAGGCTGTAGCCGTGGAAGATGGTGGCGGCCAGGGGATCCCAGCCACCTCCCAGCCTCTGGTCCTTCCCCTGCTGTAGAACCTGCAGTGGCTCTCTACAGATGCTTCCCAGGGCAGCTCCAAGTCCTCTGTCCAGCACGCAGCCTTGCCTGCACACCTCCCTCTCCTCCCCGCCACAAGCACCCTCTTACCCAGGCAGATACTCGCTCCCGCTCCACCAGCAGCCTCTGCTCTTGCTGCCCATCCGCCCCAAGCTGAGTCGCCTTACCCACTTCATTTGATTCAGTCTGCAGAATGTCCCCACTGGCTAGGTTTTCTTATGCATTTTTAATTTTATTTTTTTAGAAATGAAGAAACTGAGCTCAGAAGAGGGCAGCAACTTGTCCCAGGTCACACAGCTAGACAAGAGCACAAGTGAGTTTCCAAAGCAGGCTCACCTGACTCGTGTGCCATGCAGTGCAGCTGCCTTTCATAGATTCTTACTGAGTGTTAACTCAGCGCCAAGCCCTGTGCTGAGGACTGGAGATAGAGGCTGTTAGGGGAGAGGGAGAATGGATATGCACTTGCATGCATGCACGCGCAAACACACACACACACACACACACACACGCAGACACACACACACACACCCATATACACAGACACACACCCAAAGACACACACACACCCATACACAGAGGCACATACACACACAGACACATACACACACACAAATATACAAATACACAGACACACACACAGACACACCCACAGACACACATCCATAGACATACACCCACAGACACATACACACACACACCCCACACACACAGACGTATACACACACACAGACACAAATATACACACACAAACATACAGACACACACAGACACACACACAGACACATACACAGACACACACAGACACATACACACATACACAGACAAATACACACAGACACACACAGACATACAGACACACACACAGAGACACACATACACAGACACAGACACACAGATACACAGACACACGGACACAGACACAGAGACACGCATACACACAGACACATATCCACCCAGACACACACACACACACACACACGTGGTTCTGATACTTCCCCACTGGCAGGTGGTGGGACGTCCTTTGGTCCTCTCTGCCCTTTTCCTTCTCAGTTTTAATGGGAGGGAAAGCAGACAGGGAGGAGGTGGTAGGTGCTGAATTACTCACCTCCCAGTCTTAAAACCTTCACACTTGTCACTTAGACTCCCAGATGGTCCCTTTCAAGAAATGAGCTCTATTTCCCTTTAAAAGAGGGGGAGCGTATGAAAGAGAAAAACATTTTGTTCTGCAGTTTCAAGTTGTCATTTGGGGCAATTTGTTCCTTTTCTTCCCTATATCTGTCTCCTTCCTCCCTCCTCTTCAACCCAGACTGGTCCTAAGACCACATGGAGCATCACGTCCGCCCATCCTTCCCTGCTCCAGCTTTCTCCAAATCCCGGAGTCCAGTGCTGAGCCACTAGGCTGTGGCTGGGGAGTGACACATGACAGGGTTTCTTCTCAGTGACACTTAGGGGTTGGGACGGAAGTCAGGGGTCCTTGGCTAGCCCGAGACTTTGATCTCCTTTACTGTCCCCTACTTTTGTTGAAAGGTTGGCTTGTTTGTGGACAGAAAGCTCTCTGAGGGCACAGAGCTTATCTGTCTGGCTTACAGGTTTATAGGCTTTTAAAATAAAAACCACCCCAGGCCTTGACATGCATACTTTTGAAGGCCCTGCCCAAAGCGCATAAAACAATAAAATGTAGTCTGGTCCCACATTGAATGTAATTTTATGGTTAAATTTTTCAAAAGATTTTCAACTAATTCTGATTGTGACATTATCCAACTACAGTTCATTTGTTTAAGACTAACTCTAGGCCGGGTGCAGTGGCTCACGCCTGTAATACCAGCAGTTTGGGAGGCCAAGGTGGGCAGATCACCTGAGGTCGGAAGTTGGAGACCAGGCTGACCAACATGTAGAAAACCCGTCTCTACTAAAAATACAAAATTAGCCGGATGTGGTGGCGTACGCCTATAATCCTAGCTACTTGGGAGGCTGAGGCAGAATAATTGCTTGAAACCTGGGAGGAGCATGTTGCAGTGAGCTGAGATCGTGCCATTGCACTCCAGCCTGGGCAATGAGAGTGAAACTCCGTCTTTAAAAAACAACAACAAAAAATTGAATCTAATTTCTAATTCCTTTTTTGAGATCTCTGTTCTCACTCTGTTGCCCAGGCCCAGGCTGGAGTGCAGTGGCACGATCTTGGCTCAACTCCCAGGTTCGATTCTCCTGCCTCAACCTCCCGAGTAGGTGGGATTGCAGGCGACCACCACCACGCCTGGCTAATTTTTGTATTTTTAGTAGAGACAGGGTTTCACCATGTTTGCCAGGCTGATCTCAAACTCCTGACCTCAGGTGATCTGCCTGTCTTTGCTTCCCAAAGTGCTGAGATTATAGGCATGAGCCACCATGCCATGCTCTAATTTCTTAAAAAGCATCATGCATACTTGAGACTTCTTTGAAATGAGAACATCTAAACCAAGCAATAGATTTAAAATGTAATGAAATGTTCATGATTTCCAGGCTTTCCAGTTAATGAGATTGTCATACAATTATGGTTTGTTGACATTAAATGACATAATTTTCATTTCCATTTGTTTTTGAGACAAGTCTTGCTCTTGTTGCCCAGGCTACAGTGCAATGGTGCCATCTCG
>PVKP010037366.1:0-21700 GCA_004027715.1 Plecturocebus donacophilus | reverse complement strand
CTGACCCCGGCCCCGCCCTGCACACACCCATGGGCCTGGCACAGCGGGAAGCGCTTCTCGGGCACGCTGTCCAGCATCTCCTGCATGCCGCACACGCAGTACTCCATCACCATATACGTGCGGCGCTAAGGATACAGCTCGGGTGGCCCCACCCAGAGGCCTGGGAGCACAGGGCCACAGAAGGGGCTCTGGAGGGACCCTCCTCACCCACCCTGCCCTCGGCCACACCTCTACAAAGGCCCAGGGCCCTGGAGTCCCAGGAGGAAGCCGGAGAAGGTGTGAAGGACAGGGCTCTCAGGGCAGCGTTCCTGCGGGGCTCACTTCCCCCACCCTGGGACAAGGCCTCCCAGACGCCCCCACAAGCAGGCTCGGGTCCACGCAGGGCAGGGCCAGGCTCTTGGCCTTGCGGCTCAGGGAACACAGCCCCAGCCTCAGGACCACTTCTGGTTCTCGCTCTGGGCACAGGGCCCCGGGAAGGACAGTCCCCGTAGGGAGGCTATGGCCATATGACCCACTGGGGGCATCTACAGATGACACGAGGACACACCTGGCCATGACCAAAATGGCCCACAACCCTCAGCCTGTGTGGGCTGTCTCAGACAGACCCTGGCTGCACCCCTGGTTAGCCTGGGAGGAAATTATGAGAAAAAAGGGTCTTGACACCCCCACGGCCCCATGACACAGGGGCTGGGGCTCAGGGCCCCTTTTGGCAAGCTGCTTGGCGGTTGCTACAATGGCTGACCTCCGGGGAACCAGGGAAGGCCACTGCCCTCGTGTGCCAGTCTCCTTCAAGGAGACGGGACGGGGTACAGGCCTTAGGGCAGGCAGACCCAGGGCCCAGCCTCTCCCACGGAGGCCCCACAGCTCGACACTGGGAAGGATATATTTTCTGCTTCTCTTCGTTGTATAACACATCCACCAGCTGGATAACGTTTTTGTGCCGTAACCTCCTCAGCAGTTGAATTTCCCTGGGACAGAGAGGACAAAGGTGTGTCAGCCGATCCCCCGATGTCAGTGACAATGGCCCGAATCCCTGGAGTTGGCCTCCCCATCTCCCCACGGAGGTGGCACGCCCGGCTCCCTTCCCTGGAGAGAAGCTCTGGGTTCACAGTGCTGGGGCAGGGCCCAGCCGGGGCCACACATCCAGGCTCGGGGTGGCAGGGGAAGGGAACACAGCGCCCTGCAGTCTGTCACTGGCTGGTGAGGGCTTTGGAGGACCTGGTGAGGACACTCTTAATTCAGCTTTGTAACTCAGTCACAGTTGTGCTTTCTAGAAACAAGACTACTGTGACAGTAGCACAGATGGAGCCCAGACTATGGCAGGAAACAGGGTGACTTGGGGCCCTGGTGACGGCTCCATCACACAGTATGGTCCCATGCTGCCAAGGGCTCCCAACTCCAAGGGTCCCAGGCCTTGGAGGGTGGGCCGCAGGTGAGCTGAAAAGATGGCCCGCAGGAAGGGGCACCCGGAGAAGGAGAAGCCAGTCGCTGAAGCCATCGCAGGGTCTGCCATGGCCACCTGCCTGTCACAAGGGTTGGTGTCCAGTGCCCAGGGCCCAGCAGGCCAGAAGGCACTGCCCCCTCTGCAGCTGCTGCCCTGTTGTGGACATCTCATTTCTCCAAAGTGACCCCGCCAGGCACGGTGGCTCATGCCTGTCATCCCAGCACTTCAGGAGGCTAAGGCGGGTGGATCGTTTCAGGTCAGGAGTTCGAGACCAGCCTGGGCAACATAGCAAATGCTCTCTCTACTAAAAATACAAAAATTAGGCAGGTCGCGGTGGCTCATGCCTGTCATCCCAGCACTCTGGGAGGCCGAGGGTGGCCGATCACCTGGGGTCAGAAAATCGAGACCATCCTGGACAACGTGGTGAGACCTTGTCTCTACTATAAATACAAAAATTAGCTGGGTGGCGGTGCACGTCTACATTCCCAGCTACTCAGCAGGCTGAGGCAGGAGAATCGCTTGAACCTGGCTATTTTTTGTCTTTTTTTTTTTGAGACGGAGTCTCGCTCTATTGCCAGGCTGGAGTGCAGTGGCGCGATCTCGGCTCGCTGCAACTTCCGCCTCCGGGGTTCAAGTGATTCCCCTGCCTCAGCCTCCTGAGTAGCTGGGACTACAGGCAGAAGCCACCACGCCCAGCTAAGTTTTGTGTTTTTAGTAGAGACGGGGTTTCACCACGTTGGCCACAATAGTCTTGATCTCTTGACCTTGTGATCCGCCCGCCTTAGCCTCCCAAAGTGCTGGGATGGGCCATCTCGCCCAGTCGACAGGATCCCATTCTATGAAACATCCAGGACAGGCCAATCTAGGAAGTGGATTCAGAGTGGCTGGGGCTGGTGTAGGGGATGGAGAGTGACACAATGGGAATGGGGCTTGTTTTTAGGGTGACAGAATGTTCTGGAATTAAGTGGTGGTTGCACAACCGTGTGAATGTACGAAATCCCAATGAACTGTACACTGTGAATGACTGAGTTGTACAGTATGCAAACTATATCTCGAAAACTTTTTTAAATCCTTAACAGGAAGTGCAAACACGTAGCATAAAACATAGCTGGGTTGGGGGGGCGGGCATGGTGGCTCTTGCTTGTAATCCCAGCACTTTGGAAGGCTGAGGCGGGAGGATCACCTGGAGTCAGGAGTTCAAGACCAGCCTACCCAACATGGTGAAACCTCCTCTCTACTAAAAGTACAGAAGTTAGCCGAGCATGGTGGTGTATACCTGCCATCCCAGCTATGAAGGAGGCCGAGGCACAAGAATTGCTTGAACCCTGGAGGCAGAAGTAGCAGTGAGCCGAGATCGCACCACTGCACTCCAGCCTGGCAACAGAGTGAGACTCCATCTCCAAAAAAAAAAATAGCTGGGGGTGACGGGTGCCCCATCATGCAGCCTGCCCGGCCCCTGCCCAGGGCTCCATGAAAGGCGATGGCAGAGGGGTCCCATCATGCAGCCTGCCCGGCCCCTGCCCAGGGCTGCCTGTTGCTGGAAGCCTCAGCTCACCACTGGCTTCCAGCGCATTAAGAATCCCCAGGCTCTGACAGTGCTCGCTGCCTTCAGTGCAATCACAGAAGGCCAAGACCAGGCTCTGCCGGGGCTGCAGGCGGCACTGGGGCTGGGCCTGGACAAGAGGCCACCAGCTTAGGGAGCAGCTGGGAGAGCAGGGTGAAGGGAAAGGAAGCTGGGTGACAGGACAGGGGCACAGAGGTGCCAGTGAGTGACTGCCTCCGGCCCAGCTGTGCCCAGCGCCCTGCCCTGAGGAGCGTCCCCACACCCCACCGGTTGCAGCGGGCCTGGTCTCTTCGCTGGGAAGCCCTGCATGTCCGTTCTCTCCGGGCTATGTGGTGGTGGCACCAATTCCCAGCAAGGCCCGGCAAGGCTATTTATAGAGTTGGCCGGGGCCTGTGTCCACAGCCTGGCAGGCGCCCAGGGCACTGAGGGGGACGCTGAGGGCCAGGCTGGGCTCAGCAAAGGCTCCAGGGCCCAGTGCCCTCCTGCCTGCCAGGCTGCTCAGGAGAGCTCGGGGTGGGCCCGAGAGGCCCGGTTCAGCCCCAGTTCCCCTTGTCCCCCAGGAATCTGTGTGGCCCTAACCTCCCCCGCTGACGAGGGTCACAGCCCATTCCTGGGAGCCAAGACTTGCCTTCTGTTCAGAGGATACGCAGTGGTGGTGGGTGGGGAGGGTGCTGTTTTCAGACCAGGACCAGCCTGAGCCCCCACCAGGTCAGTCCAGGGCCCTCCCCAGTGTCAGGGATGAGCCACTTGATCTTAGGGGGCCACTGCCTCAGGGACACCAGAGCCAAAGGAGGCTGCCACTGGCCAGCAGCGGCCGGGTGCTCGGACACAGGCCCTGAGAGCCTGACGCTCAGCCTTGAGGCAAAGGTGCCCCTCCCTTGGCAGAAGCCAGCTACAGGCAGTGAGGGTGGCCCAGGACACCCTCTTCCAGCCTCCTCAGTATAGCTGGGGAAGCCACAGGACCCTCAGGGGCAGCACTGCTCTTGTCCACCTCTTGGTGCCCATGTAGGGACCACCCCACACCCACCCAGGCTCCAGTGCAGTTCTAACCCCAAGGAGGGGCAGCCAGGCCAAGGGCTCAACCTCAGAGTCTTCTGGGGGCCATGTAGGGGGCTGCATGGCCCTAAATGCACATGAGGATAGGGGACTCGGTCCTGGAAACCTCCCTGCACTGATGAGGGTGGGGGACTCCGTCCTGGAAACCTCCCTGCGCCGGCCACCACCTGCCGACACCACGTCTCCCCCACGGGCCCTCATTCTACAGGTGGGGAACAGGAACAGGAGGAAGCTGCCCCTCCCACTGCCTTGCTCCTGCCTCCCCTCCACAGGGACACTGCACAGCAACCGAAACAGGAACAGCCCAGCGCTCCTAAGCAGGTGGGCATAGACCAAGGGACACTGGGTTGTCTGTTTAACTAGAAGGGACCAAGACATTCTGCGCAGGCACGTGAGTCCCCTGATTGACGCCAGGGGAGAAGCAGGGGTGGAGCACCCTCTGCCTGCTGGCAGTCACCTCTGGGATGCCAGGGCACATCGGCCTCTCTAGATCGCCTGGCTTCCTCTGACGTCTCCAGCCAGGTAAAGAGTAGAACACGAAGAAGAGACCCAGGGAACCCTAAGAGCTCGGCGAGAGGGAAGCCCGGCTGTTAGGGCATTGCCAGCCACTCCCAGGTACCACGTTAGGAACCCGCGCGGCTTGCCCAGGCAGCGTGGACTGTTTCGCTGACTTGTTGATTAGCCAGACAGGAAACAGGAAGCAGAGTCATAAACGCCACTCAAGCTCACAGAGGGATGGGGGTAGGAGCCTCCGTCAGCCTGAAAACAGATCATACAGGGAAGAGATGGCCCGGCCTCCTGAGGCTCAGAGCAGGGCTGGGAGGCACATGGAGACCCAGGAACTCCCACCTCCAGACCGCGTGCCCCAGTCCCTGCGGACGTGGCTTAAAAGACCCTCAGGAGGCATTCGAGGGGGACGCCGGCTAAGTGCATGGGCACCGAAGCAGCCACGATTCCCAGGCAGAGGTGGGGGCAGCCCGAGTGTCCACCCACAGATGAGTGGTCAAACACAGTGCGGCCCTCCATGCACTGCAACGTGACACAGCCGTGAACAGCAGCAGGGCTCTGATCCAGGCCACAGCGTGGATGCCCCTTGAGGATGGCACCCTCCATGAGACACGCCAGACACAAAATGCCACATGGTGTGTGACTCCATTTATGTGAAACGTCCAGGACAGGCCCATCTAGAGACAGGAAAGGAATGTGTTGGTGTCTGGACTGGGGAGGGAATAGGGAGTGATGGCTCATGGAGAAGGGGTTTCCCACTGCGGTCATGAGAATGTTTTGGAAGTTGATAGAGGTGATAGTTGTGCAACTCTTGTCACCGTACTATATGCCACTGAATTACACACTTTAAAACCGTAAACTTGGCCAGATGCAGTAGCTCACGCCTGCAATGCCAGCACTTGAAGAGGCCAAGGTGGGCAGATCACAAGGCCTGGCGAACACGGTGAAAACCCATCTCCACTAAAAGTACAAAAACTAGCCGGGTGTGTTGGCGAGCGCCTGTAATTCCAGCTACTCAGGAGGCCGAGGCAGGAGAATGGCTTGAACCTGGGAGGTGGCCAGGCGTGGTGGCTCATGCCTGTAATCCAAGCACTTTGGAGGCCAAGGCGGGCGGATCACCTGAAGTTGGGAGTTCCAGACCAGCCTGACAAACATGGTGAAACCCCGTCTTTATAATAAAAATAATAAAAAATAAATTAAAAAAAAAAAAAGAACCTGGGAGGGGGAGGTTGCACTGATCCAAGATTGGTCATTGCACTCCAGCCTGGGCGACAGAGCAAAACTCTGTCTCAAAAAAATAACAGGCCGGGTATGGTGGCTCACGCCTGTAATCCCAGCACTTTGGGAGGCCAAGGCAAGTGGATCACGAGGTCAGGAGCTCAAGACCAGCCTGACAAACAGGGTGAATGAAACCACACACCTACTAAAAACACAAAAATCAGCTGAGCATGGTGGCGCGTGCCTGTAATCCCAGCTGCTTGGGAGGCTGAGGCAGGAGAGTTGCTTGAACCCGGGAGGCGGAGGATGCAGTGAGCCAAGGTCTCACCACTATGTTCTAGCCTGGGCAACAGAGCAAGACTCTGTCTCAAAAAAAAAAAAACCACAATAACAAAAAGGTGAAATTTTTTTTTTAGATGCAGTCTCACTCTGTTCCCCAGGCTGGAGTGCAGTGGTGCAATTTCAGCTCACCGCAACCTCCACCTCCCGGGTTCAAGCGATTCCCCTGCCTCAGCCTCCCCAGTAGCTGGGACTACAGACGCCCGCCACCATGCCCGGCTTGTTTTTGTATTTTTAGTAGAGACGGGGTTTCACCATATTTGTCAGGCTGGTCTCAAACTCCTAACCTCGTGATACATCCGCTTTGATCTACCAAAGTGCTGGGATTACAGGCGTGAGCCACCACGCTCAGCCAAGGTGAACTTTATGGTATGTGAATTACATGCCAATAAAACTACTGGCAGGTTGCAGTGGCTAGCAGGTAGACAGCTTGAGTCTATGAGTTTGAGACCAGCCTGGACAACAGGGCGAAATCCCATCTCTACAAAAAATTAGCCAGGTGTGGTAGCGAATGCCTGTAGTCCCAGCTACTTTTGAGGGTAGGAGGATCACCTGAGCCCAGTGCTCTCCAGCCTGGCTGATACAGTGA
Organism: Plecturocebus donacophilus; assembly: GCA_004027715.1. Classification (NCBI taxonomy): domain Eukaryota; kingdom Metazoa; phylum Chordata; class Mammalia; order Primates; family Pitheciidae; genus Plecturocebus; species Plecturocebus donacophilus. Next base: position 14,983 of record PVKP010037366.1, on the reverse strand, counting down.
GACCCTGTCAGCAAAGAAAATCAAGTCCAGCTGGGGGCAGTGGCTCATACCTGTAATTTTAGCACTTTGGGAGGCCAAGGCAGGCGGATCACCTGAGGTCAGGAGCTCAAGACCAGCCTGGCCAACATGGTGAAATCCCATCTCTACTAAAAAAAATAAAATAAAATATAATAATTAGCTGGACATGGTGGGGCCTGCCTGGAATCCCAGGTACTTGGGAGGCTGAGGCAGGAGAATCACTTGAACCTGAACCTGAGAGGCAGAGGTTGCAGTGAGCCAAGACTGCACCACTGCACTCTAGCCTGGGCAAAAAGAGCGAAACATCGTGTCAAAAAAAAGACAGAAAAGAAAATTGAGTCCAATTTGTGCAACACGGTGGTGGATGTGGGACACCAAACCGCCTCACTGTATGACTCCCCAACATCTACAGCAGCTTCCCAGATCCTGGGTGAGGAAACAACATTCCATGCCCGCCCCAGCTGGCAGGGCACCAGGAGCCCACCATGCATCCAGCCCAGAACCTCCACTGGACCCACCACCCCCACTGTTCTGCGGCTGCTCAGCCGCCAAGATTCCACCAGCTCTCAGAACTGTCCCTCTCTCTGCCCAGGGAGGGGGACAAACAGAGCCCTCGAGGACACCCAGGCCTCACTTGGCTGCCGTAGGAGCCTGGGCAGATACTGGAACCCCATAAACGGAACCTGGGATGTAAAGGTCTACAAAGTCCACGACTGACTCTCGTCTCACAAAAATCCTGTTTAGCATGGGTCCAAGCATCTGCCAATCACTGCCCCACCCAAGCACACCTCCCCTCGCGCCTCCCGGCTGGACACCATGGGGGCAGTGGGGATGGGAGAGCCACAGACCCCCTCATCTGGTTCCGTTTCCTGTGGCAGCCGGCACGCCCTGATTTTCACACTTCCAGCAGGTAGAAAGAAATGACATGAAAGCACAGTGTTCTGCAACACGTGGAAATGACAGGAAAGGGAAGGGCGGGGGGACACAGCCCCATGTTTTAATAAATTTATAGGCCAGGTTCGGTGGCTCACGCCTGTGATCCCAGCACTTTGGGAAGCCAAGGACAGGTAGACTGAGGTCAGGAGTTGGAAACTACCAGGCCAACAGAGCGAAACCCCGTCTCTACAAAAATACAAAAATGAGCTGGGAATCGTGGCGTGGGCATGTAATCCCAGCTACTCAGGAGGCTGAGACAGGAGAATCGCTGGAACCCAGGAGACAGAGGTTACGGTGAGCAGAGATCTCACCACTGCACTCCAGCCTGAGTGACAGAGTGAGACTCTGTTCCAAAAAAAAAAAAAGTTTTACATTTCATTAAAAACTGCCTGGATAGGTTAGGAAAAAACAAAAACTTGAAGGAAATACGGCAAGATGCCACATTAAGACTAATTTTTTCTTTTTTTTTAGACAGAGTTCCAGAGTTTCATTCTTGTTGCCCAGGCTGGAGTGCAGTGGTACCATCTCGGCTCACCACAACCTCCGCCTCCTGGATTTGAGCAATTCTCCTGCCTCAGCCTCCTGAGTAGCTGGGATTACAAGGATCCGCCACCACACCCGGCTAATTTTTGTATTTTTAGTAGAGACGGGGTTTCTCCATGTTGGTCAGGCTGGTCTCGAACTCCCGACCTCAGGTGATCTGCCCGCCTCAGCCTCCCAGTGCGCCCAGACCTCTTTTTAAGTTCCTGATGCCTCCCGTAACTTTCCCAGTTCTAAAAAGATTACACTTGTTACTGGTGAGAGCAGGACAAGGCACGGACTCCAGGGCTGCCTTCCTGAGAAGGAAAGGAAGGGAAGGGACGCATGCCGGCTCCATCTGCCCCAACCCACCCCCCTTGGCGGTCGCCCACGCTTTCCACACCAACTGGAGGACCGGACGCCTGAAGCTTGTCTGGAAGGTTCCAGACACTCGCTGTGAGACACAATCTGAGCGGAGTTTATTAAGCTTCCCACACACAAAGGAGGCTTTTTCCCTGCAGCGCTGGCAGCGAGGCTGGCCAAGGCCTCAAGCCTCAGGGCTGGGCAGTGGACACCCCTTCTCCTCTGCACGTGGCGGGCCTCCAGTCAGGACACAGCACCTCCCAGGGTAGGGGCCCCCCAGCAGCAGCCAGGGAGCTGGAGGAAGTCCGGTGGTTCCTAAATCACAGCTACACACCGGGCAGCTCCTGATGGCAGACGGATCCTGCAGACTGTGAGCAGGATGGGACAGGGCCACCTCTCATCCCAGGGGGACCCAAAAGGGCAAAATCGTTGCACACTCAGGGCCAGGATGCAATTGGACGCCGAACAGTAGTGAGGGTGCATCACTCCCTCCAAGGCCAGCAGGGTCATGAGTTGTGGATGGCTTCCACCCACAGTCCTGTCCAGGTCCTGCCCATCCCCCTGCCTCCCTGCCTCAGTGTCCCCTCCTGTTCTCCCATGCACTGGGCGAGACTGGGTTCCTGCAACCCTCTGCCCTGCGATTCAGGCGCTCACCTGAGCTCTTGGGAGCTCTTCCACCAATGGTTGAAACCAGGGGTCGAACACACTCAGTCACGTTTCCTCCCAACCCAGCGTCTGTCTCCCACTGACCTTACATATACGTTTGTCAAAACTCAAACCAGATTTTTTTTTTAAGACAGAGTCTGGCTCTGCCTCCCAGGCTAAAATGCAGTCGTACACTCTCAGGTCACTGCAACCTCCGCCTCCCAGGTTCCAGTGATTCTTCTGCCTCCGCCTCCTGAGTAGCATGCGCCACCACGTCCAGCTAAGTTTTGTATTTTTAGTCAAAACGGGGTTTCCCCATGTTGGCCAGGCTGGTCTTGAACTCCTTACCTCAGGTGATCTGCCTGCCTCAGCCTCCCAAAGTGCTGGGATTACAGGTGTGAGCCACTGCGCCCAGCCAGGTTTCTGACTGCTGGGAGACAGGCTGTCACTGGCCCCTTCAGAGGGCCAACACCACCCCAGCACAGGGCTCCACCCTGACCAACCCATGTCATGGAGACCAGGCAGAGGGAACTGACCCGCTGACCTAAGGCACCAGCCACACCGCCTACAGTGTCCACACTGGGCACTGAGACCTCAGAGAGGCCTCCTGGAAACACACCCCTTCCCAGCCGCTCCCATTTAACTCTGACTGCTCCAGCCCCAGAGCACGCTCTTCACAGCCTGTGTTCCTCCTTTCCGCATCTCACAGCCCGCATGCTGGTTAAGAGGTGTGTAGTCCGGGCACAGTGGCCCATGCCTGTAATCCCAACACTTTAGGAGGCCGAGGCAGGCAGACCACCTGAGGTCGAGAGTTCAAGACCAGCCTGGCCAACACGGGGAAACCCCATCTCTACTAAAAATACCAAAAATTAGCTGAGTGTGGTGGCACATGCCTGTAATCCCAGCTACTCAGGAGGCTGAGACAGGAGAATTGCTTGAACCCAGGAGGTGGAGGCTGCAATGAGCCAAGATCACGCCACTGCACTCCAGCCTAGGCAACAAGAGCGAGACTCCATCTCAAAGAAAAAAGAAAAAAGAAGTGTGTGAGCCCCAGGCCCCTGAGCAGGAGGGAGGTGAGAGCAGACAGGGCAGGAGCCCCTCCCCGGACCTCCTTCCAAGGTCACAGTGCCCTGAGCAGGGTGTCCCTGCCAGTCCCTCTCGGCCTAGCCCAGTAGACAAGGTGCTTTCTTGGAAACAGGAGGCAAAGTTTTGAAAGTTAAAGAGGGCTGGGAGAGCAGCAGGGCCTGGGCAGGGCCCGCCAAGCAGAGGCAGGTGCCGCGTGTCTGGTCGCGATAAGGAAGGGACCCCCCCGCAAGCTGGGAGAGGCTCGGGCGGGCTGCGCGGCCCTCAGGAGGAGCTTCTCTGCGCAGATGCAGCGGCGTCCGGGATGCCCAGCGGCAGCCAGCGCCTGAAGAAGTCAGTCTGAAAAGTAAGGTCGTCCGTCCCCCTCGCGCAGGGCTGTCAGTGCCGGGAGCCAGGGATGCTTCCAGCTCCACATCCCAGGGAAATGAGGAAAGGCTACGTTTCCCTCCTGCTGACTGATACGCCGGTGCAAACAATTATTTTTGGCAAGCCCATGGTTCCCCTCCGACAGGATAAACAAATCACATTTCGCCTGGCCCTGGTAACGGCCACACACTGCGCAGAAAACCTGCTGGCGGCCCACACAAACTCTCGGGGCCCAAATAAACACAGGCTGGTTCCACTAGGCACCTCGGCTCCATGGACAGCTGGGGGAGCCAAGGGGCCAGGCTTAGGGGGTTGGGGTGGGGGCTGCTCCCTTCCCAGGAGGATTTCGCTTCCAGGGCATTTTAACTGGCGTCCAAGAGCCCAAGCAAACGCCCGCCCCGCTGCGACAACTGTCCCTGCCCGAGTGAGAGTCTCTAACGCAGACTTCCCACCAGCTCTCCCTGGCACAGAGGACACAGGCGCTGGCCGGGTCCCGCTCAGGGTATTAACAGGAAGGAAGGGAGGGAGGGAGAAGAGAAGGAAGGAAGACGGAACCATCCGCACAGTGCCTGGCGCGGCCCCAGGAAGCCGCACTTACTTCTTCACGTTGGCCTCCCCGTTGGGGATCCTTCGCAACTTCTTCTTCTTGAGGATCTTGACGGCCCTCCGACACAGCGTCTCCGAGTCCAGCACCTCCTTCACCTTGCCGTAGGAGCCTTCCCCAAGCAGGTCCCCCATCAGGTACTTGCCGATGAGCTTGGCCCGCTTGCGGCGCGGCTGGTAGATGACCTCGGTGGAGTCGATGCGGTGGATGAACGTGTCCATGCCCACCGACATCAGCTCACCCTCCGTGAACATGCCCAGATGCGGCGGGTCCACCACCTCCATGCTGGACCCAGGGTCCTGGAGTCCCGCCGTCAACCCTGAGTCCGCGGGTGAGCGGTCCTTCCTGGTGTCCCGACTTCCCTTCTCCAAAATTTTAAAAAGAAAAAAAGAAAAAAAAAAAAAGGCAACGAAAATCTCAAAAGGAAGGGAAAAACCCTTCTTCCAACAGAAACGATTGTCCTACACGTCAGTCCGGGCTGCGAGTCCGAGCCCGGTGCAGGGTCTGCGGCACCGGCGGGCGCCGGGGGTCCGGGACGGCGGCTCAGACGCGAGTTCCAGTGGGACCCGGGCCTCGGCACTGGGGGGACGGCCCGGTCGGGGTCAGCTTCGTCCGCGGGGGCCCTGGGGAGGCCGGCCGGGGGTTCTCAGTGCTAGGTCATCCTCCGGGGACCTCAGGCCCGCGGACAAGCAGGAACACGGCTGAGCGCGGTCTTCTCCAGGCCGCCCATCCCACAGGCGGGGTCCGCGACGCCGCTGCCCCCCGGGACCCCCACACCTGGGGAGCGCAACTTCGCTGGGGGCGTCTCCAGCGACGCCTCGGTCTCGCCGCTCGTCCCAGGCGCAAACGCTTCGCCGCGGACACCCGAGCGGACCTCCCGGGGACCGCCGACTCCCTCCGGCCCGGGCGAGGGATCGGGGGGCTGGGGCGTCCGGCGGCCTCTCGCGACAGCCAACAGCTCAGCTCAGGGCCGCTCACTAACTGGCGCCCGCGAGGGCTCGCACTGGACGCCCCCCGAGCCGGCCCGCGACCCCCACGGTGGTCTCCGGGGCCCGGCAGGCACCCCCTCCCCGCAAACGTCGGCCCGAGCGCGCGCCTCGCCCTGAGTGCCCTCAGCGTCCGGTCCCCGGGGCGGCGCGGCGGCAGGGGCTCCACGGGGCTCCGGGCGGCCGAAGCGGTGCAGGCCGCAGGCTCCGGGCCGGGGGGTTCCCGACGGTGCCGGGCCCCTGGCGGTGCGTCCCCCTCGCCGCGGCCGCCGCGCGTGTGGAGGAGGCGGAGCGGCGAGGGGGGCCCAGCACATCCAAGGCCGCGGCAGCAAGTGCCAGAGCCCGCACTCCCTTCGCCACCCAGCGCCTCACTTGCGGGCGCCCCGGACCGCCTCCCCCTTCCGCGCCCGACACGCCGCCGCCATCTTGTTTACCTCCCTCCCCCTCCCTGCACTGCCTCAGACACCGCACGCCCGGCCGCAGGACACGCCCCTCGCGCCGCCGACGTGCCCACCCATTGGCTGAACCTGCAATCCCCGTCCCTCTGCCCGCCCCTCCACCGCTGAGGATTGGAGCGTTTGGACCCGGCCGGGCGCCCGAGCGGGGATTGGTCTGCATTTGGCCCCGCCCGAGGGGTGGATACGGCCGGCTCATTGGCCCGTGGAGACGCCCATCACAGGCAGGGGGCGGGAAGCAGGCATGGGGAGGTGAGGCCGCGGCTCTGACCTCGGAGGGGCTGGGGACGGGGGTCGTGGGTCGTGGAAGCTAGCGGCCTCGCTGAACCGCCACGGGGTGAACTCAGGCCGGTGGGTGGGGACCCGGGCTCCAGGATCAGGGAGGAGTGGGGGTCACCCCTGCCAGAGCCCTTCCCTGGATGACCCTTTGGGGCGAGGTCAAGGGTCAAAAAGTAACCCAGCGTGGTCAATTCCAGGCAAAAATCATTGATTTAAGCCTCTCTTGGCCCAGGGGAGAGAGAAACGCGCAGGGCGGCCTCTGTCCTAGAGGAACTCCCTGGGGACGCCTCAGGACAGCTCGGGGACGGGCCCAGCGGGTGCTTTTGGTGAAAAAAAAAAGAGTTGCCAAAATACGGCTTCATAAGATTGAAAATACTGAAACCGGCCGGGCGCGGTGGCTCACGCCTATAATCCCAGCACTTTGGGAGGCCGAGGTGGGTGGATCACTTGAGGTCAGGAGTTCAAGACCAGTCTGGCCAACATGGTGAAACCCCATCTCTATTAAAAAAAAAAAAAAAAAAAAAAAAAAACACTGAAACCTCCTGTGCATCCTACAGAGGAAAACTTCTTTTTCTTTTTCTTTTTTTTTCTTTCGAGACGGAATTTCTTTGTGTCGCCCAAGCTGGACTGCAGTGGCGCGATCTCAACTCGCTGAAGCCTCTGCCTGCCAGGTTCGAGCGATTCTCCTGCCTCAGCCTCCCGAGTAGCTGGGTAACAGAGGTAGACGCTGTAACGAAACAAACAAAACCTCCTGGCGTCTGGCCACGGTGGCTCACTCCTGTAATCCCACTTTGAGACCTACCTTCCTGGGCAACATAACAAGACCCCATTTCTGTTATTTTTTTATTATTATTATTTTAGAGATGGGGTTTCTCCAGGTTTGCCAGGCTGGTCTCAAACTCCTGACCTTAGGTGATCCACCTACCTCGGCCACCCAAAGTGCTGGGACTACAGGCGTGAGCCACCGCACCTGGCCTTCTGTTCTTTAAAAACATAAGGAAATCATAAAGATCTGAACAGAAAGCCATGAAATCTAGAATAGAGAAAGGGCAGAGAAAAATCAAGGAAACGACTTCTTTTCTTTGAAAAAGAAAGCTCCGCTGGGGGCAGTGGCTCACGCCTGCAATCCCAGCACTTTGGGAGGCTGAGGTGGGCAGATCACCTGAGGTCAGGAATTCAAGACCTACCTGGCCAACATGGTGAAACCCTGTCTTTATTAAAAAAAAAAGAAAAAAAAAAAAGAAGAAAACAAGGCCAGGCATGGTGACTCACACCTCTAATCCTAATACTTCGGAATGCAGAGGTGGGAATATCTTTCTTGAGTTCAGGAGTCTGAGACCAGCCTGGGCAACATGGTGAAAACCTGTCTACAAAAAACACAAAAACTAGGGGCCAAGCGCGGTGGTTCACACCTGTAATCCCAAGAAGCGGAGGCGGCTGGATCACATGAAGTCAGGAGTTCAAGACCAGCCTGGCCAACGTGGGGAAACTCCGTCTCTACTAAAAATACAAAAAATTAGGTGTGGTGGCGGGCATCTGTAATCCCAGCTACTTGGGAGCTGAGGCACGAGAATTGCTTACTGGGAGACAGAAGTTGCAGTGAGCCAAGATCGCGCCATTGCGCTCCAGCCTGGGCAAGAAGAGGGAAATTTTGTCTCAAATAAATAAATAAAATTAGCTGGACGTCATGGTGCATGCCTGTAATCCCAGCTACTCGGGAGGCACGAGAATCACTTGAACCCAGGAGGCGGAGATTGCGGTGAGCCAAGATCACACTACTGCGCTCCAGTCCAGCCTGGGCAACAAAAGCAAAACTGTCAAAAAAACAAAACAAATTTTGCTGAGGTGGGCAGATCACTTGAGGTCAGGAGTTCGAGACCAGCCTGGCCAACATGGTGAAACCCCATCTCTACAAAAAATACAAAAATTAGCCAGGCATGGTAGTGGGCACTTGTAATCCCAGCTACTCGAGAGGCTGAGACAGAAGAATCGCTTGAACCTGTAGGGGCAGAGGTTGCAGTGGGCAGAGACTGCATCATTGCTCTTCAGCCTGGACAAGAGAGCAAGATTCCATCTCAAAAAAAAAAGAAAAGAAAAGAAAGAAAACAAGCTAGGCATGATAGCATGTGCCTGCAGTCCCAGCTACTTGGGATCGATGACCTGAGGCTGGGAGCTGGAGGTTGCTGTGAGCCATAATCATGCCACTGTACGCCTGGGCAACAGAGCCAGCCCTATTTCAAAAAAAAAAATTTTATTTATATTTTATTTTATTTTTTTAAATAAAGCCAGGGTTTCACCATGTTGGTCAGGCTGGTCTTGAACTCCCGACCTTAGGTGATCCGCCTGCCTTGGCCTCCAAAGTGCTTGGATTACAGGCGTGAGCCACTGCACCCAGCCAAAAATAAAAATTTGTTTTAAAAGGACTAACATCCTCCCTCCCTCACAGGTGAGCCCACTGAGGCTGGCAGAGAGCAAGCCCTCTGCGTGCCCAGGTTTACACTCCAGGTCCCTGGTGGTGCTAGGACTCCCACCTGGAGTGCCCTGGAGCCCCAGGAGTCTCATTCAGGATGCCGGCTGCAGCTGCTCAAGGTAATGGGGCTTTGGGCATCGGAGCAGGCATCCAACCCAGGCCAGGCTGGGCCAACATGGAACCAGAGTACACAGTCCTTCCTGGCAGCGTGAGGCCTGAGGCTCCCGGGGGCTGCTCTGAGGGCCCTCTGCAGGGCCCCTTTCCCTGGCCCGGCCCTTTGTCCCGCAGAAATCTTCAGCTGGGAGGTCCCGGCCTTTCACTTCCTGTTTCTCTGGATGGAAGGTTAACAATAGCCTTGTCATCAAAGATGAGACACGGCTGGGAATGAGATGGACTATTTTATGAATCCCCACCGAATTCATAAATATGCATTTTTTCTTTTTTTGGGACAGAGTCTCACTCTGTCGCCAAGCTGGAGCGCAGTGGCACAATCTTGGTTTTCTGCAACCTCCACCTCCTGGGTTCAAGTGATTCTCCTGCCTCGGCGTCCCAAGTAGCTGGGATGACAGGCACCTGCCACCATCCCCAGTTAATTTTTGTGTTTTCAGTAAAGATGGGGGTTCACCATGCTGCCCAAGGTGGTCTTGAACTCCTGACATCAAGTGATCTGCCTGCCTGGGCCTCCCAAAGAGCTGGGATTACAGGCGTGAGTCACCGAGCCTGGCCTCGAATTTGTAAATCTGATGACACTCTGGATATAAAGAGGCGGAGTGACCTCTGGGTTGGTAAACTATGAAAATGGTAATGCTATGGTCATAGAAATAAGTCATGGTCACAGTTGACGGCTGTTTCTGGTCATCCTGGGGAAAATGCTTTCTCTGCATTCTCTCATCCTCACGAAACTACAGGTCCTGTTAACGGAACTGGCTTATGGGTGAGGGCCCCAACTCATCACAGAGAGCCCCCGGTTACAAGTGTGGGCTTCCATTACAGGTGAGGGCCTCAGTTATAGGTTGGGGAGACCCAGGTTCCAGTGGGGTCTTGAGTTCCAGGTAGGGGACTGGGTTTTCAGATGACAGCCTGGGTTACAGGTTGGGGAGGCCCAGGTTCCAGTGGGGTCCTGGGTTCTGGGTAGGGGACTGGGGATTCAGGTGAAGGCCGGGGTTACAGGTGAGTGCCACCGGTTCCAGGTGTAGGAGCCCAGGTTCTAGGTGAGGGCCTGGGTTACGGACAGGAGAGACCCAGGTCCTAGTGGGGGGCCCCTGGTTACAAGTGGAGGGGCCCAGCTTCTAGGTGGGGTCCTGGGTTCTAGGTAGGGGACTGGGTTTTTAGGTGACAGCCTGGGTTACAGGTTGGGGAGGCCCAGGTACCAGGTGGGGTCCTGGGGTCTAGGTGGGGGACTAGGTTTTCAGGTGAAGGCTGGAGTTCCAAGCCGGGGCACAGGACCCAGGTGGGGGCTGGGTTTCAGGTTCGGAGGTCCCAGGTTACAGGTGGAGGCCTCCGCCGGCCCTGCTGAGGGCTCAGGCCTCCCCTCCGTCTCTTCCTCCAGCCTGCCACCTGTCAACTCTCCTGCCCGCTCATGACTTCCAAAAACACACAAATCCTCCCCTCCAGCCTGCAGGACAGGACTCTCCTACCATGGCCACTCCTAGACCCCTCGCTAACCCCACGTTTCCCGGGCTCTGATGCCCAGGCCCCCGTTCAGCGCCACCCTGCTGAGAAATGCTCACCAGTCCTCCCTCGTGGCCTCTCACTCTCTGGCGGGGGACCCCAGTGCCCCAGACCTCCTGCACTAGCTATCTGAAAGTCAGGGCCGGCTGGGCGCGGTGGCTCACGCCTGTAATCCCAGCACTTTGGGAGGCCAAGGTGGGCGGATCACATGAGGTCAGGAGTTCGAGACCAGCCTGGCCAACATGATGAAACCCCATCTTTATTTTAAAAATTAAAAAAATACAAAAAAATACAAAATAAAATAAAATAAGAAAGTCAGGGCCTTGCTCCCAACTGCCCCGCTTCACGGACCTAGCCCAGCCCCCCACGCAACGGAGTGGGGTCAAGCCTGGCACCCATGGGCCCGGCAGCAGCCAGAGGGGTCTTTCCTACGCCCCTGCCAGGAATCCCGCCGTGGGTAGAAAAGGGGCCGGCGGTCAGTGTGGACCGCTGCGGCCGCCAGGGGACGCGCGCGGGCTGCGGCGGCGAAGCCGGCGGCCGGATTGAGTGCGCGTGCGCGAGGCTGAGCCCCCCTCGCATCGGACCCCGCCGGGCGGGGAGGACCTCCGGGTCCTGAGGCGGCGTTCAGGAGCGCAGGGCAGGAGGCCGGAGGAGGGGACAAATAATCCGAGAGCTGTCCTCACCGTGGTCGGCTAAAAACAAACAAACAAACGGCCGGACGCGGTGGCTCCCGCCTGCAACCCAAGCACTTTGGAGGCCAAAGCGGGCAGATCACCTGACGTCGGGAGTTCAAGACCAGCCTGACCAACATGGTGAAACCCCGGCTTAAGAAACAAAAAAACCCCCAAAAAACTTAAAAGTAAAAAATAATAAAATAAAGGCAGTGCGCGGCGGCTCACGCCTGTAATCCCACCAATTTGGGAGGCCGAGGCTGAAGGATCACCTAAGGTCATGAGTTCAAGACCAGCCTGCACAACAAGGCGAAATCCCGCCTCTCCAAAAATTAGCCAGGTGTGATGGTGGGCGCCTGTAATCCCAGCTCCTCCGGAGGCTGAGAGCAGAATCGCTTGAACCCGGGAGGCAGAGGTTGCGGTGAGCCGATATCCCACCACTGCCCTCCAGCCTGGGGGACAGAGCAAGACTTAGTCTCAAAAAAACAACTTAAAAAAAATAAATTGAGGCCGGGCACGATGGCTCATGCCTATAATCCCAGTACTTTGGAAGGCCGAGCGGGCAGATCACCTGAGGTCGGGAGTTCAAGACCAGATTGGCCAACAAACTGAAATCCTGTTTCCACGAAAAATACAAAAGTTAGGTGTGGTGGTGGGTGCCTGTAGTCCCAGCTACTTGGGAGGCTGAGGCAGGAGAATGGCTTGAACGCGGGAGATGGAGGTCGCAGTGAGCCGAAACTGCATCATTGCCCTTCAGTCTGGGCAACAAGAGCGAAACCATGTCTCAAAATAAGTAAGTAAATAAATACAACACGTTTTCTTGTTAAGAAGGCTTCTGGGGCTGGGCGTGGTGGCTCATGCCTCTAATCCCAGCACTTTGGACGCCAAGGCTGGCGGATCACCTGAGGTCGGGAGTTCAAGACCAGCCTGACCAACATGATGAAACCCCGTTTTTATTAAAAAAAAAAAAAAAAAAAAAGAAGGCTTTTGGAGCTGGGCGTGGTGGCTCACACCTGTAATTCTAGCTCTTTGGGAGGCCGAGGCGGGTGGATCACCTGAGGTCAAGAGTTCGAGACCAGCCTGACCAATATGGCGAAACCTCATCTTAAAAAAAAAAAGAAAAAGAAGTAATAAAAAAAAAAAGAGAAGGCTTTTGGTCGTCCTTGTCCTCTTATGTCTTGAAACTATTCAGATGATATTATAATTTCTTCTGAAGCATTTTTTATTTTTTATGTTTTTATCTAGAGATGGGGTCTTGCTTTGTCGCTCAGGCTGGAAGGCAGTGAAGCAATCTCAGCTCACTGCAACGTCTGCCTCGTGGGCTCAGGTGGTCCTCTCACCTCAGCCTCCTCAGTAGCTGGGACTACAGGCTCATGACACCATGTCAGGCTAAGTTTTTTTGGAGTTTCGGTAGAGGCAGAGTTTCACCCTATTTCCCAGGCTGGCCTCAAACTCCTGAGCTCAAGCAATCCACCTGCCTCGGCTTCCCAAAGTCCTGGGATTACAGGCGTAAGCCTGTGCTCTGCCGTGAAACATTCCCACTGAGCTCTGCCATGAAACTTACTATTTGTGTGTGTGTGAGATGAAGTCTCGCTCTGTCCCCCAGGCTGGAGTGCAATGCTGCGACCTCGGCTCCCTGCAACGTCCGCCTCCGGAGTTGAAACGATTCTCCTGCCTCAGCGTCCCGAGTAGCTGGGATCACAGGCACGCACCACCACGCCCGGCTAATTTTTGTATTTTTTGTAGAGAGGGGGTTTCACCATGTTGGCTAGGCTGGTCTCAAACTCGTGATCTCAGGTGATCCACCCACCTCAGCCTCCAAAAGTACTGGGAGTACAGGCGTGAGCCACCACAAAACATGTTTTAGAATTCTGATAAAATATATGTAACACGACATTTATTACTGTTTGTTTTTTGTTTTTTAGACAGGGTCTTGCTCTCTCACCCAGGTTGGGTGACAGGTGGGGGGCTGGGGTTTCAGGTGGAGGCCAGGGTTACATGTGAGTGCCACGGTTTCCATTTGGAGGGGCCCAGATTCTAGGTGGGGGGCCCAGGTTACAGGTGAGGACCTGGGTTACAGCGTGGGGTCCTGGGCTTCAGGTGGAGGCCAGGGATGGGTGAATGCCACAAGTTCCAGGTGGAGGGACTGACAAGGTGAGGGCCCTCAAGGTGAGGGCCCAGGTCCCAGGTGGGGGCCCCAGGATCTAGGTGGGGGCCCCAGTTCTAGGTGTAGTGGTATAATCATAGCTCACTGCAGCCTCAGCCTCCCTGTCTCAAACAATCCTCCCACCTCAGCCTCCCAAGTAGCTGGGACTACAGATACAAGCCACAAGGCCTAATTTTTTTTTTTTTTTTTTTGAGATTGAGTCTTGCTCTGTTGCCAAGCTGGAGTGCAATGGCGTGGTCTTGGCTCACTGCAATCTCCACCTCCCGGCGTCAAGCGATTCTCCCACCTCAGCCTCCCGAGTAGCTGGGATTACAGGCACCTGTCACCACGACCGGCTAATTTTTGTATTTTTAGCAGAGATGGGGTTTCACCGTTTTGGCCAGTCTGGTCTCGAACTCCTGACCTCGTGATCTGCCCACCTCGACCTCCCAAAGTGCTGGGGTTACAGGCGTGAGCCACTGTGCCCAGTCAAGCCTGGCTGATTTATTTTTATTTTTTTTATTTGTTTATTTTTGGGGCGGAGTCTCACTCTGTCGCCTGGGCTGGGGTGCAATGGCGCGATCTCTGCTCACTGCAACCTCAGCGTCCTGGGTTCAGGTGATTCTCCTGCCTCAGCCCCTGAGTCGCTGGGACTACAGGCGTGCGCCACCCCACCCAGCTAGTTTTTTGTACTTTTAGTAGAGACGGGGTTTCACCATGTTGGTCAGGCTGGTCTCAAACTCCTGACCTTGTGATCCTCCCGCCTCAGCCTCATGCCTATGATACCAGCCTCCCAAAGTACTGGTATTATAGGCATGAGCCACTGCACCTGGCCTTTTTTTGGGGGGGGGGATGGAGTTTCACTTCTCTTGGAGTGCAATGATGCCGTCTTGGCTTCACTTCCTGGGTTCAAGTGATTCTCCTGCCTCAGCTTCTGGAGTAGCTGGGATTACAGGCATGCACCACCACACCCTGCTAATTTATTCTGTATATTTAGTAGAGACTGGGTTTCTCCCTGTTGGTCAGGCTGGTCTTGAACTTCTGACCTCAGGTGATCCGCCCTCCTCAGCCTCCCAAAGTGCTGGGATTAGAGGCCTTAGCCACCGCGCCCAGCCAAGCCTGGCTAAGTTTTTAACATTTATTTTTGTACAGACAGGGTCTCGCTATATTGAACTTCTGGACTAAATGGATCCTTCTGATTCGGGAAGATCACTTGAGGCCAGGAGTTCAAAAACAGCCTGGGCGACATTAAAAGAACCCATCTTGACAAAAATACGTATTAACTGCGCCCAGCTAATTTTTTTGTAGAGATGGGGTTCTTGCTACATTAGCCAGGCTGGTCTCAAACTCCTGACCTCAAGTGATCCTCAGGCCTTAGCCTCCCGGTGTGCTGAGATTGCAGGCGTCGCCTGCCTCGCCCCCACCGCCCGCCACCTTGTGACCTCCACTCAACTTCTTTTTTTTTTTCAGAAGGAGAAAGAGGGGAAGTTTTTTTTTTTGTTTTTGTTTTTTTTTTTTTAAGACAGAAGTAGAATAAAAGAGAAAAAAGGAAGAAAGAGAAAGAGGGAGAATGAGAATCTTGCTCTATTGCTCAGGATTTCATTTAAATCTGTGAAATGCTTATGCAAACTAAAAAGTGATTTATTTCCTATTATGTGATCACTTTTAGAATAGGTATGATATAATATTGAAAAAAATACATGTTTTGTGGATATGGGGTGGTAGGTTCTGTAAATATTTATTAAGTTTGCTTGTTCCAGGTCTGAGTTCA
>PVKP010037365.1:0-12660 GCA_004027715.1 Plecturocebus donacophilus | reverse complement strand
AAGTGCTGGGATTACAAGCATGAGCCACTACGCCTGGCCTACTTACCACACTTTTAATGAGGCTGTGCCAGGGGTTTGTCATATAAGGGTGAGGTCAAAACTGACATGGTCTACTCTCACGAAGCTCACAGGCCAGTGGGGATGGAGAGGTGAGCAAAACCCATGGGAACAAACAAATAAGTAATGACGAATGTGCTGAGTGTCTTGAAGGAAACAAGAAGAGTGTTTGACACAGATTGGCAGTGAGTGGCCAGCTTTGGACAGGGATGTCAGGGGAACCTGAGATGGGACATTTTAGTTGAGATGTGCAGGACAATGGGTAACCAGCCTTGGGAAGAGCAGAGGGAAGGATGCTCCAGGCAGAAGAACAGCATGTGCAAAGTCCTAGGTGGGAAATCAAGGAATGAGGGGAGAAAAGGCTGTGGGGCTGCAGTGATGTGAATGAGGGGGCGAATGGTACATGCTGAGTCTGGAGCGGTGAGCAGGGCTGGATTGTGCAACACCTCAAGGCTGCAGGAAGACATTGGATTTAATTTTTAATTGGAGAGTTTTAGGCGGTTGAATAATATAACTGGCTTTGGGTCCCAAAATATCACTGTGACTACAGGGTGGGAAATTTCCTCCTACAGCATTTAGGTGATTGTAAAAGGTGTTCCTTTGCTATAAATAGCAGTGGCAGCTGCAACTCATTCATTTGTTCTGTGGACATTCATTGAGCACTTGCCATGTGCCTGGTACTTAGCATGTTCCAACCATTCTAGGAATTAGGTATATCATTACCACCCTTATTTAACTGATGAGGAAACCGAGGCCCAGAGGGGTCAAGTCACCTGCCCAAGGTCACACAGCTTGAAAGCAGTAGAGCTGGCATTTGAACCCAGGCAGTCTGGCCCCAGCATCTCTGTTCCTGCCATTCCCATCCCACCACCTCTCTAGTTACTCCATCGGCCCTGCCTGTTCCTATCTCTTCCTCCTCTACCCCACACGTCTTCACTTAAATGGTTTCTTCTGGTTACCCAAAGAAGACATTAACCTTGTTAAGACCCAAACACCAGACTTGGGACATGCATAGCCCTCCTTTTCCTCTTGATCACTTTTCCCTCTCATCCACAGCATTCACCCTCCCCCTGGTTCAGTCAACTCCCTGCACCATCACTTTGGAGCAAAATGAAAATGGACAGTATTTCGTGGTTTTTTTTTTTTTTTTGATGCTGATAGCTTCGAATTTTGCTTCCTTCTCCTCTTCCTTCTCTTCTTTCTCCTTTTCTTTCTCTTCCCTCCATCTGCTTTTATTCCCCCTCTTTCTTCATCTCCAATCTGCTCTTCCTTGCTTCCTCTTCTCACATGGCTCCCAAACCCTTATTTGGTACTAAAGTTTGACAGGAAGTGCCTGTCCCCATTAAGGAGGGGAGAAAGAGGCTCTGCTGGATTCCTGTCTGTCTCCTCTGGCCAGCTGCATCCCTAACTGATCATCCTCCCTCACAAAACCCTTCCTGCTCTGGGACTCCACATCTCAGTAAACAACACCTCCAACCTTCCCATTGGCCAAGCCAGAAACCCCTGTGTGATCCTTGCTGCCACCTCTCTGCTGCCCGCTTCTCACTTCCAATCACCCGCCTTCTGAAGAGCTCCTTCCTCTCCAGGCCCGACTGTCCTTGCTGGCCTTCCCCCTGCATCTCTGCTTCAGATGTGCCCCTGCAGGTCTGCAATCCATTCTCACCTAGCAGTCAAGAAGCTGAAACACACACATTGGATTGTTGTTACTATTACTCTCCTGCCTAAACCTCTTAGTGGCATCTAATGGACTCTTCTGTCTGCTCTTTTGGACAGAGCCTGGGACTCTACACTGAGAGGTTTAGACAGAGAGTAATATTAGAGTCTGGCTATGTTTCTACTCTAAGCCACCACCGTCTCTTCCTGAATGCTTCAATAACCTCCTAACTGCCCTTTCCATCTCACCATCTACATTACAGATAGTAATGCCCATATTACAGGAATTATGTTAATTTTCATTTTAGGGAATGACTCTTTTGAGGGGAGCTTAAAGTGAAATACATTAATCACAAGATATTTAAGCAGTTCAGATAGATCTAAAGAATGAGATAAACATGAAATCCTCTGACGTTCCACCAATCTAGCAACAACCAAAACCGACATTAGGCAATCAGATAAAAGTTACCCTTCAAAAACACAAATCTGATTGATGGTGCTTCTCTCTCAGTTAGAACTTTTAAAGAATGGCTTCCCTTTGCTGCAAGGATAAATACTGAATTTTTTTTTAAGCACAGCTTGTGAAGCTTTACAAACTCTAGACCTTGACATTTTGTCACACTTTCTCCTCTCATTTTTTTGCCCCTTGGTTCCACAAATGGTGTTTGGTTTAGTCAGGACAAGACCAGCTGCTGCAACAAATAAGCCTGTAAGTTTCAGTGACTCAACACATTAGTTTCTTTTTCTTGTCAGGCGAATGTAGGCTGTATTAGTCAAGGTTCTTCAAAGAAACAGAACTGATAGTGTATATATAGAGATAGAAGAGGGGACTTATTATGGAAACTGGTTTGCATGATTATGGAGGCCAAGAAGTTCCATGATATGCTGTCTGTGACCTGGAGAACCAGGGAAGCTGGGCTGAAGATGGAAGAGCTGAGAACCTGGAGTTCTGATGTTTGAGGACAGGAGAACATAAATGTCCCAGCTCCAGAAGAGAGTGGATTTGTCTTTTTTCTTCCTTTTTTTTTTTTCTACTCTTGGATGATGCCTACCTACATTGGTGAGGGTAACCTTCTTTACTCAATCTACTGATTCAAATGCTAATCTCTTCTGAAAATATTCTCACCACACGCCCAAAAATAATGTTTTTACCAGCTATCTGGGTATCCCTTAATCCAGTCAAGTTAACATATAAAATTAATTATCCTATAAATGTACCTGGTCCATGGGCATCTTCCTTTCTTGGGGTGGAATCAGGGTCCCAGCCTCCTCCTCTCTTATGGCTTTGCCATCCCTTAGAACCTTGGAGAGTGTCATCCAGCCAGCAGCAGAGAGTTGGGGGAGCCACACTTTCACCCAGAAGTGACACCATCACTTCCACACACATGCATACCTTCCCAGGAACAGTGGAATGCTTTAGAAGGGGGAGTACAGATTTTGGTGGGCAATTAACTGCCTCTGCTACATGCTCTTCCTGCCCAAGGATTCTCATACTTGCTATATCACCTGCTTGAAATGCTGGTCTCCCACTCCTTACCTGGCTAGCTCCTATTTATCATTCACGTCTTATCTTAAACCTTATTTCTTTTAGGTAGGTTTAGACCACATAGAAACTTGCAAATCTCTTTGGTAGCTTTGCATGTGTGCAATTAATTTTTTGGCAGGATTATTTATTTCTGTCTTTCTTGCTAGTCTGTAATCACCACAAAGTGTATCTTATCTGTCTTATTTAGTTCTGTATCTTCAGAGCATGCTTAGGATATAGTAGGTGCTCAACAAATATTTGTTGACTTGGTGGTGGCGTCGGGGGTGAGTACTGGCTGAACTGGGATCTGAGGTTTGGGAGAATATTTAATGACCTTGATCATTAAATAAATAATTTTGTGGCAGGTTGAAGATTTAAAAAAGACCATGAGTGTTCTTGACTGTGATCTTGTTAATGGAAATGTCTATCCTTCTACTCTTTCTTATCACAACCTCCACAGACACATAATAAACTGAGTGAGTGAGTCATAGGCTAGGTGAGTGTTCCACTCAACAGATGGCTCATGGTTTAGGAAAGAAGTTGATTTTGCCTTAGTTTGGGTCCCCCTAAAGATGACCTGGGACAAGGACTAAGGTGAAGGGAGTTTATCTGGCAGATAATTCCAAGGAGCAGAAGTGAGGGATGGGAAGAATAAACTGGGGATACCAGAAAACCAGTAAATGTGTTCAAGAGAGGGTTACTGCTGTGTGCAGCTGGGGCTCCATCCTGCCGGGGACCCTCTGAGTGGCTGTGTAGGACATTGTCTCACTGCAGGGTGGGAAAGATAGGGCAATTATTTTACTGATTCCCACACCTCTTTGATGACTGCCCTGGAGATGTTAAATCTTCAGCTCTTCAGAATCAGGCCTGATCTTGCCACACTGGAGAAAGCTCCCAGGCAGAGAGACTGGGCACTTAAGGAGAGGACTGGTCAACCTGCATGGTGGGCCCAGAAGAGAGGGGCAGGACACTGACAGTGTCTGCTATAATTTCTTTATTAATAGTGGTCCTTGAACTTGTTACATACCAGAGCTGTTTAAAAGGCTGTTTCTTTTCTGATTGCAAAATTATTATTCTCATGTAAATTATAAAACTGTTTTCTGATTATAAAATACACATGTGATTTTATATGTATCTATCTCTATATATAGATATATAGGCATCTATATCTATCCATATCTATATCCATATCTATATCTATATCAATAGATATGATCATACTTGATTAAATATCTCCATTAGACTGATTCCTAGTAGAGTTGTGTCAAAGGTGTGTATGTTAACATTTTGATAGACATTCCAAATTGCACTCCTGAAACATAGTACCAATTTAGAATCCTGCCAAAAACATATGAGAATATCTATTTTTATTATTTTTATTTTTTTGAGACAGAGTCTCACTCTGTCGCCAGGCTGGAGTGCAGTGGTGTAATCTTGGCTCACTGCAACCTCTGCCTCCAGGGTTCAAGCGATTTTCCTGCCTCAGCCTCCTGAGTAGTTGGGATTACAGGCACCTGCTACAATGCCCAGCTAATTTTTGTATTTTTAGTAGAGACGGTGTTTTGCCTTTTTGGCCAGGCTGGTCTCAAATTCCTGGCCTCAAGTGATCCACTCATCTTGGCCTCCCAAGGTACTGGGATTACAGGTGTCAGCCACCATGCCTAGCCAAGAATATCTATTTTTAATTATCTTCATTAATTCTGTGAAAGATCAATCTCTTGCTAATCTGATGAAACATTAATTTAAATATAAATGTATTTGGTTATTAGGGAGGCTGAGTACCTAACCTTAAATTGGTTAGTCTTTTTTCTGCTTTCTACTGCTGCATTCATTTTTTTTTCCCTATGGGTGTCTCAGTCCATTCAGGTTGCTACAACAAAAATACCTTAGACTGGGTAATTTATAAATAGCAGAAATTTATTGCTCAGAGGTCTGCAGTCTGGAAAATCCAAGATCAAGGTGCCAGCAGATTCAATGTCTGGTAAGGGCTTGCTTCTTCCTAGATGGTTTCTTCTATATGTCGTCACCTGGTGGAAGGGACAAACAGGCTCCCTCAAACCCCTTTTCTTTCTTTTTGCTCTGTCACTCAGGCTGTAGTGCAGTGGCATGATCATGGCCCAGACTCATGCATCGTCTAGCCTCAGCCTTGCTTACCACCTTCAGTAGTTGAGACTACAGGTGCATACCACCAGGCCTGGTTCATTCTTTATTTTTTATTTTTTGTAGAGATGGGTTCTCACTATGTTGCCCAGGCTGGTCTCAAACTCCTGGGCTCAGGGGACCTTCCTGCCTCAGCCTCCCAAAGTGCTGGGATTACAGGCATGAGACATTACACCTGGCTCAAACAAACCTTTTTTACAAGGGCACTAATCTAGGCAGAGCCCTCATGAACTAATTAACCCCTGAAGACTCCACCCCTTAACATGAATACTTTCCAACATATGAATTTGAGGGGGGACACCTACATTCAACCATAGCAGTGGGAGGGATAATTGTACTTAGTAAGTCTCAGCCACTGTGGCTGCTGTCGCTGTTGTCCTATTTTCCCACTGCTGGGAGGAAAGGAAGGTGACAGATGGGAGATCCTGCCTCCAGCCTCACAGACTTGCAGTGATGATGAAATCATACTTTTTCTGCACATGTTACTGTTCAAGGAGGCACTACCTGGTTCGCTGCCAGAAATTAGTGACCTTTGAAGGGTCCTCTAGTTCTGGGTGTTTCCCAGGACACATCTAGAACATGTCCATCAGTTTTTCCTAGCCTTCAGGCCATCTGCAGATCCTCAAGGCGTAGCTGTTCTCTGGATACAGTTGTCTATGCCAGCAGCCCCTGGCTTATCTTGGACTTCTCTTTCTTTCATGCTGGAGGATTTCTTCAAATGTCTTGTGATTTCTGGTTACCTCTCCCTACTTAGAATAAGAGTTTGGGATCTGAACTGTGATCAACTGGCAGATTTTGCTTTGGGTATTTGAATGGGGAGTCAGCTGCCTCCAAATGCAGAGCTTGAAAGAGTTTCTCAAAGGCCGTTATTTTCTCCAGGGAAGAAACCCCCAATCTCCTGTTCATGTTCTGAGAGCCGGGATGGAGGAGTGTGTGTGGGAAGGGAGATCAGACTTCCAATGACTCGCTCTTTCTCTGGGACTGTGTGTTATCCCTTAATATCTCCGCTTTCATGGATCCAAGTCTTTTTGGGGTTTTATGGGAACAGCTAGCTCTTATATTTCCCAATTCACTCCCTCTGTAATGACTACAAACTGCCTTCTTCTGATTTGCTGTATCAATTTCTTCTTTCTATTTTCATCTTGCAGAATTTGGTTGAAATCTGTTCAGATAATGGAGTTTACCCCCCTCTCTATCACATGTGTGGTAGATTGTAAAAAATTATCCAAATGATCCCCCTCCCTGCACCCATGCCCTTGCAATGCCTGACAGCCCAACCAAGACTGAAGTCTATTTATTCATTTATTTATTCAGTCAGGGTCATCCATGTGGCTTGCTTTGGCCAATGGGACCTTAGCAAATAAGATGTACGTGGAGGCTTGAAAAGCGCTCATGCATCAGGGCTTCACCTCTCTTGTTGCTCTTGGAAGGCTGCCACCATATGAATCAGCCTGGGCTAGCCTGCTGGAGGTTGAGAGGCACATGACACAGTCTTCCCCACCAGCCGATGTTCAGTTAACTTCCAGATATGCAAGTGAGACCATCCAGGACCAGCCAGCCTCCAGCCAATTCCCCAACCTACTATAGATGTATGAGAGCCCAGCTGAGATCATTCAGGGGCTTCTACAGAATCAGGGGCTAAATTAATGGTGGTTGTTTTAAGTCACTAAGTTTTGGGGATTTACTATACAGCAAGAGATCACTGGTATGCCATGGCTCTACATTTTCAGTTTTTTAACTGAGTTATAAGGGAATGGCTGGGTGCAGTGGCTCATGCCTGTAATCCTAGCTTTGGGAGGCTGAGTTGGGAGGATTGCTTGGGCCCAGAAGTTTGTGACACCATCTCTACAAAAATAAAAAGTAAAAATATTAACCAGGCATGGTGGCACACATATGTAGTCCCAGCTACTAGGGAGGCTAAAGTGGGAGGATGGCTTGAGCCCAGGAGTCTGAGGGTGCAGTGAACTACGATTGCACCACTGCACCACTCCAACCTGAGTGACAGAGTGAGACCCCATTTCTTTTTCAAGCATTTGGCTGCTAGTAAGAGAAAAACCTAACTGTGGCTGAAACAAATAGTGTTTACTGTTTAAGAAATCTAGACAGGCAGTTGCTGATATTGGTTCAGCTTTTCAATGGGGGATACCAAGGCCCCAGGCTCTTTTTATCTCTTTTCTCTAGCCTCTTCAGCATGCCTATATTTACCATCATGCTTGTCCCTTAATGTTGCCAAGATGATCTCCACAACTCTGGGCTGCATGCCCACTTCAAAGGAGGGAAAGGGCTGTAGTGGCCACTCTGGAAGTCAAAGATTTTCCCAAAGGCCCTCATTAGCCAGAACTGAATCACATGGTTATCCCTGCTGCAAAGGAGGCTGGGAGCATGAGACTCACTTAGATGGTCAGGGAGAAGGAGATTTGGAATGACTATTGGACTAGCCAGTGAGCACTGTCTGCCACATATGCTATCATTGAAGAGGGGAAAGGAATGAGCATGTGTAATTAGTTTTCCTGATGACCTGTGTCCATTCCCTGCTCCTGCTGCCAGGTTGTGAATGCCACTTCTTCTGAAACAAACACGTAGGGGTGTTCTTTGCTCAAAGCCAACCTCTTCACCTCTGAGTGACACTAAGTGACTCAGGCTCTTTTATGAGTTGTTATCTGGGTGAATGTCCTTCAGAACAGAGTTAGCAAGAGGTTCTTCCCTTCCTTGATCCAAAGGCCCCCCCCATTTCTTTGCCTATCCAAAACTTTATAGGATAATTCAGAGTAGGAATGTCTACTCCCTTTATATAAACAGTCCAGCTTTAGCAATCATGCTGTGGTCTACCCCCAAGGCCCAGAAGGACAGCTCACAAAATAATTTAACATTTCCCAAAGTCTTATTCAGTGTCATTTCTGATCTCCTTGATAGAAAATATTTAGCAGGATGTAAATGTATAGTTATATCCTCAAATCATTTACATTGAAAATATTGTGACCTTAATGTGTTGTTGAAATAACACAAAATCATTTCTAGAACTGAAGGACAGACACTTCCACTTACAGATAGGGAATTTTTGACTTGAGGTCTATGCACCATTGGTCCATGGGATTTTAGAGAAATAGTATTTCCAAATATTTTATACCCCAGGATTATGTATAAATGTTGTGTATAAAGGCAGGTATGTTTTCTTTTGGGGAGAAGGTTTTTATTAGAGATGTTGTGATCTACAAGAAAGAGCTAGTAATTACTGACTTAGAGGAATTCCCAGAGGCTGGGAGGATGAGAAATGCTTTGGAATCTAAATCATAACTTTGAACCTCAGGGATTGTGGCTTTTAATGGTCATCCATTTTTCAAAGAATATTCCATCATGTTCTTGTTCTTTAGTGTCCATATCTGTGTAATGAGGCTGGTGAACACACATACCTGTTAAAGCTTATAGGTCTCTAATGATATCCTTTGCTTAAAAATATGAATCCTGAAAAAACCAATGGAAACAAGCTTTCACTTAGCACTTACTAAGTGCTTGGTGTTGTGTACAGGGTTTTATCTGCATGAACTCATTTGATTAGTCCTTCGTTGAGGTAGGTTTTATAATTCCCGTTTGATCAATGAAGAAACTCTATCTTTCATTAAGAGATAGCCAAAGAATTTCTAGCCGTTCTTTAAAATCAGCACAACTCCTATAAATAATCCATCTCTCCGTCTTTCTTTAGTGTAATGCCTTGAATACAAGAACTGCTCAATACATATTTGTTAAATAAAAATTTATAAGTGGAGGAACTGAGTCCCAGAGAAGGGATGTATCTTATTCAAGTCCTCCCTGCTAGTAAGTCGTTGCACACTTACTAAGAAATACTAAAATTTAGGTCTCTTAACAGTGTGACTGATTTGCTATCATCCACTCTACATACGTTTCCTTTTCTTATGCAATTTGAAGGATAGAAATAATTTTGTAAGAAAAAAATGAAACAATGTGTTTGAATTTGCTTTATTCGACTCAGATGAGAAGTTGCAAACTCAGATGTCTACAGACAGGTAACCTAAATGACTGAAGTGATCCATGTGTAAGAAGGTAAATGGCAATCAAAACTTGACCATGAAATTGGGAGACAATAGGGAGTGGTGGGGACTGTGGTGAACAGGAGAGCCCATGCCCTATTCCTTAGCCACAAGTTGAGGTTGCCAAGTGGCTCCATGTGCCCAGAGAACTGCCATATCTTCAAATTTTTCAAGAGAAACTGAGAATCCAAATTGTGGAGTAAAATCTCCTTATTTATAAGTACTATATTAGTAACGAATTCCAATTCTATGCAGGCCATGTATATTCAAAGCTAAATAAAACACTTGGCGGCCAAATTCCCCAACCCAGGCTGCTGATTTGTAAGCTCTGATTTGGAGTTTGGGCTTTTCATAGGGACATTTGATATTGGATAATTTCTAATTGTAGGCTGGAAACTTGTATTAATTTGGGTCAGACAATTCTCAGTGATTTTCTGCAATTTGAAATAAGTCAGGACACAGATAAGAGAACAAATGACACTTGAGTACAGGTGCAGGCAATACAACAGGGAAGCCTGTCCACCTCTGCTGAATGCTGATTTTTCCCCTGGGCCATTCAAAGGCACTGCCGGACAGGGAGAGGGCAGGGGTGGGGAGAAGAGGGAGAGAACTGATCATTTGCATTGCTGAAAATAAACATCTTTACAACAGATCTTTCAAAGCAAATAAGGAAATAAAGCCTGATGCTCAAAAGTCAAGTTTTTTTGGGATAAGGTTATTTTCTGTGAATATTACACTATGGAGAAGCCCAGAGGAGACTGATGCTTTTCTGAAAAGTGAGGAGGGAACATTTTCCTTTAGAATATTTTAGTTTTCTTCCAAAAATGTTAGAAGTACTAACAACACAGGATTGTCCCATTTAATGTTATAAACCATCATCCTTCTTATTGTTTTTCCTTCCACTTAAGTAACAAATGCTATTTGTAGAAAAGTTGGGAAAATAGTGTTAAGCATAAAAAGAAAACATAAAACATGATAATCTTACTTCCAAGAAGGAATCATTCACAAAACCGGTTTGAAATATATCCTTCCAATTTTCTTCTGTGCATGTCAGTGGCCATTGTGACCTCTGGGAAGCTTTAGATGGTATCTGGTTTTGTAGGTAAGCCAAGGGGCTCGGCCACCCCTTTTCTGCCAAGGTTCTCCATGTAAAGGAGTGTACACGAAGCAATGGAGAAGAAAGTGCCATGTTATAGTTAGCTGGGCTTGTGCTGAAATCCCAGTGTGGCTCTTTTTGGTAAGCTGGGGCCCTGGCTTATTACCAAGATGTATTATGGGATCTTTGTTGTTCTCCAAGTCTAGCCTGAATCCTGGAGTCCTATATCCTTTCAATCACATGGGACAGGTGACTGAAGAGATGAGAATCCATCGATTAAAGAGTATGATGTAAGAAGAACACACCTATTAGAACATAGCTTCCCCACCCACTGGTAAACATGGACCAGTCAATGTTCGTTGGGATTGGACCCAATGAGATCAGGGTTCCTGCCTCTTGGGGAGGAGTGGGGTTAAGGAAGGGAAGAGAGAAAAGCAAATGAATTTCCTCTTGCTATAAGAATACAAATATTCCTTTTTATAAGATGGGATCACATTATGTTTATTACACAATCATTTGTCTTTTTCACTTAACAATGCATCATGACTCTCATCATTCTATAAACATAGGGGGATAATTGAAGGGGCAGGAAAGGAGAGGGTAATTATACTTATCCCATGTAAATCTATACATTCTGACAAAATGGGCGCATGTAGTTCACATTGTACCCCTTGTTTCCCCCCCACCCCCACTGAAATATCATGACCATCTTTCAGTATAAAAAAAGCCCATACATCTTTGGGGAGGATTGAAAGGAGAAGTGGGGGAGGAATAAGGCCATTTACCACATTTACATGTGCACACCTATAAAATGAGATCCTATTGAGCATATGGCGCTATAACTCGCTTTTATTTTTACTTAAAAACATTATGAACATCATTCTGTATCCAGAACTACAGTACCTTTTTGGCAAACACTACATCCTTTAGTGCCATTATTTTTTACAGCTCTATTATTTTTTAACATCTTTAATTTCTTATAAATCCTGGCTCGATTGGATACTATGTGTCCACTTTATTTACCTTCCCTTAGCCTTAGCATCTTCACCTGTAAAGTGAGAATAACTCTACTTGCCTTAAACAGCTATTTTGAGAATATCTCATTAAATAAGATAAGGCCTGGGAGCTAAAAGTAGTTGATAGGATAGCTTTCATTTTTGCCTGCCTCCTGAGTTCCAGATAGCCCACCTTAAGTGCAATATGTCGTTGAGTTCTCAAAATGATTTTAATTGCCGGACACTATCATTCCATTTTACAGATGAGAAATTGAGGTTCAGTGAGGGCAAGGTACACTGTCCAACAGAAATAGAATGTGACAGATAATTAGATTTTAAAAAGTGTGAGAGAGATATATATGTATACACTCACATATATATATATACACGTATATATATACATATATATATATACATATATATATATACACACACAGTGGAATACTACTCAGCCATAAAAAGGAATGAAATTCTGTCATTTGAAGCAAAATGGATAGAACTGGAGAGTATTATGTTAAGTGAAATAAGCCGGGAACAGAAAGTTAAACACCACACGTTCTCACTCATATGTGGAAGCTTAAGATGATCTCAAAGAAGTAAAAAGTACAACAGTGGATATTAGAGGCTGGGAAGGGTAGGGGAAAGATGGAGATGGGGAGAGATTTGTTAAAGGATACAAAATTACAGCCAGATAGGAGGAATAATTTCTAGTGTTCTATAACACTATAAGGATGACTATAGTTAATAATAATCGTTACAAATAGCTAAAAAGAGGATCTTGAACGTTCCCAACACACATGATAGATCTTGAAATAATGAATATGCTAATGACCTTGAGCTGATCACTATTATAGGTATGAAATCATCACTAGGTACCCCATAAATATGTGCAGTTATTATGTGTTGATTAAAATAAAAGATATTGAATGTGAGTCAATTCCAATCAGCCAGATTTCAAATGCTCAATAGCTACTTATGGCCAGTGAATACCATATTGAACAGTTCAAGATTAAGAGACTAGCTTAAAGTCATGCAGCAAGAAAGTGACAGAGCCTGGGGGCGAGAACCAATTTGTCTGATTTCAAAGCCTCTTTCTTGTCTTTTTTCTCCTCTCCTCTCCTCTCCTCT
>PVKP010037364.1:0-21700 GCA_004027715.1 Plecturocebus donacophilus | reverse complement strand
TTTCACAATCCCTCTAGGGAATTCTGATGTCCCCTGAAGTTTGAGAACCAGAGGTAAACTATACCTTCCTACAAGCAAGAACTGAGACCAAGGAGGGAGTGGGGAAATAAGGAAAAAGGAAAGAGAAGAAAAAAAAGGAAAAGACTTAGGGAAAAACTAAGGCTTGCCACTACAATATACTCCCAGCCCTGAAACCTTCTTAGTCTTGATGAAAGTCTGTCCTTACCCCTTTACTTTCCATTCCTCTCCTTAACAAACTGGAAATCAATCCTTAGAAAAGATATTTGTTCTTTTCCCACAACCACTATTTAGCTTGGCAGCCTCTTGGAACAAGACCCACTTGGGCAGAGGGATCACCACTGATTTCGTCCTATTCTTAGTAGTCAGTTTTTTGCGACTCCTATTGACTTAACCTCAAGGTCAAATGGTCTGGATACACTAGAACCAGGCCTGAGGAGGACTTTGAAGATTTTCCCACACCCCCCTGCCTTCCCTGTTAGTTAATTTGCACTTTAACACAACTTTTCATCACACTCACACCCAATCGCTCACATTCTACATTCCAATCCATCAGTAAATCCTGTCAATTTGGCTTTTAAATATGTCCAGTAGTCAACCAATTCTCATCCCCCTCTACTGCCATCCTGTATCACTTCTCACTTCAGTCATTACACTAGCTGCCTAACCAGTCCACCTTCCCCAGAAAAAAGCCACAGCGTCTATCAGGGCCTAGGCGGGGCTTCCTCTGTGACGTTGTCTACCACCACTCCTTGTTCTCTCTGTTCCAGCCTTTTTTTTCCTCTCTCTCTCTCTCTTTCTAGGACACATTGAGCTCAGGGCCTCTGCAGTTGTTCTTCATTTCTGTAGGATGCTCTTCCCTCAGATATTCATGTGGTTTACTCCCTCAGTCATTTCATTCAAGCCTCCACTTTAATGTAGTATCTCAGAGAGGTCTCCTTGACCCAGGAACATCAGCCCTCATCTCTCTGTATCAAAACACCAGCCTTCACCTCGCTCTACCTCTTGCTCATTATTTCTATTTCATATCACTTAGCATCATCTAACACATATTTCTTTGTCTATCTTCCTCCACTGCTATGTAAACTCTGTAAGGTCAGGGATTTTCTTTGTTGTTATTGTTGTTTCTTAGTGTTTTTTTCCCCTAAAAATTTCTGTTTTCCTTTTTATTGCTATTTTTCTCTTAGGACAGGGGGTTTTTTTTGTTTGTTTTTTTTTTTTGTCTGTTATGTCCTCTGCTATATCTCAAATGCCTAGAAGAGCACCTAGCACATAGTAGGTGCCCAGTATATAACTACTGAATAAGTAAATGAATGAAAAATAAAATGTAAAAATCTATACTATCTATACTCAACAAAAACTATGATCTCAAGCATTTTCAGATAATAATGATTTAAACTATTTAATGTTGAACTCTTCTCTCAATACTCTAGTTGGCTCCTAGAATGAAGTGTATCTTCTTGGAGAAGTAGTTTCTTTGACTATATAAATTGCTATAATTGTGCCTCAGAATACTGTTATTATTATTGAAGAAAACTAACTTGGATGTCCTGTCAGAAGTGTAGTTTTAGCATGTCACCTCTTGTTGGGGAACACTCTGGGAAAGGACTGATTATCCTCATCTGTCACTGTCCACTCATTTGTAACATTCACAGATGAAACAAAGTACAAAAGTGGATTCACGCTTCCACAGAAAACTGAGGTAAAAAGAAAAAAAAAGATGGATTCACACAAACAAATGGCAAAACATTCCATGCTTATGGATAAGAAGAATCAATATTGTTAAAATGATCATACTGTCCAGAATAATGTACAGATTCAAAGCTATTTCTATCAAACTACCAAAGACATTCTTCACAGAATTAGAAAAAAACATTCTAAAATGTATATGAAACCAAAAAAGAGCCCGAATAGCCAAAGCAATCCTAAGCAAAAAGAACAAAGCTGGTGGCATGGTATCGCCTGACTTCAAACTATACTAGAAGGCTACAGTAACCAAAACAGCATAATACTGATGCAAAAACAGTATACCAGAAATACTGGGCAAAAATAGACCCATAGACCAATGGAACAGAATAGAGAAATAAACTCAGAAATAAAGCTGCACACCTACAACCATCCCATCTTCAACAAAGTTGACAAAAGCCATCAGGAAAGGACTCTGTATTCAATAAATGGTGGGATAACTGGCTAGCCGTATGCAGAGGACTGAAACTGGACCCCTTCTTTATATTACACCATACACAAAAATCAACTCAAGATGGGTTAAAGACTTAAGTGTAAAACCCAAAACTACAAAAACTCTTGAAGTGATCTAGAAATTCCATTCTAGACATAGGCCCTGGCAAAGGTTTCATGAGGAAAACAGGAAAAGCAGTTGCAACAAGAACAAAAATTGACAAATGGGACCTGATTAGACTAAAGAGCTTCTGCACAGCAAAAGAAACTGCCAACAGAGTAAATTGACAACTCACAGAATGGGAGAATATATTTGTGAACCATGCATCTGACAAAGATCTAATATCCAGAATCTATAAGAAATGTAAAGTAGCGAGCGGTAAACAAGCAACCCCGTTAAAAAGTGGGCAAAGGACATGAGCAGACACTTTTCTGGAGAAGACATATATGCAACCAACAAGCATATGAAAAACTGTTCAACATCACTAATCATTAAAGGAAATATGAATCAAAACCACAGTGAGATACCATCTCATACCATTCAGAGAGCTATTATTAAAAAGCTCCCACTGCTGGTGGTAATGTAAATCAGTTTAGCCACTGCAGAAGGCAGATGGGCAATTTCTCAAAGAACTTAGAAAGACCATTCAACTCAACAATCCCATCATTGGATATTTGCCCAAAGGAATATAAATCACTCTACCATAAAGACATATACATGCATATATTCATTGCAGCACTATTCACAATACCAAAGGCATGGAATCAACCCAAATGCCCTTCCAGTAGACTATATAAAGAAAATACGGTATATATACACAATGGAATACTACACAGTCATAAAAAACAATGATATCATGTCCTTTGCAGCAAAGTAGATAGAGTTGGAGGCCATTACCCTAAGTGAATTAACACAGGAGGAGAAAACCAAATGCCACATGTTCTCACTTACTTATGGGAGCCAGTGGCCGAGCACGGTGGCTCACGCCTGTAATCCTAGCACTTTGGGAGGCCAAGGTGGGTGGATCACCTGAGGTCAAGAGTTCAAGACCAGCCTGGCCATCATGGTGAAACCTCATCTTTAAAAAAAAAAATGGGAGCTAAATGTTAAGTACACATGGACATAAAGAAGGGAACAATAGACATTGGGGCCTATTTGAGGGTGGAGGGTGGGAAAAGGGCAAGGATCAAAACATTACCTATTGGCCCAGCATGGTGGCTCATGCCTGTAATCCTAGCACGTTGGGAGGCCGAGACAGGAGGATCACTTAAGTCCAGGAGTTTAAGACCAGCCTGGGCAAGAAGACAAAACTCCGTCTAAAAAAAATACCAAAATGTTAGCCAAGTTAGGTGACATGTGTCTGTTGTCCCAGCTACTCCAGAGGCTGAGGTGGGAGGACCATTTGACCCCAGGAGGCAGAGGTTGTAGTGAGCTGAGATTGCACCACTGCATTCTAGCCTGGGCAACAGAGCAAGACCCTGTCTCAAAAAGTAAAACAAAAAAACTACCAATTGGGTACTATACTTATTACCTAGGTGACAAAATAATATGTACACCAAACCCTCACAGCAGGTAATTTCTCTATAGGGTAAACCTGTGCAGTACCCCTGAAATTAAAAGTCAAAAGATAGAATAAAATATTTTTAAAGATACATTCATGTATAGGATTACAGGTTAGCAGATTTGTAAGCTGGCAGTTCCAGCTTTGAATTAATTAATAGCCACGTGACCTGGTCAAGTTGCTTAACTTACTTGTTTCAGTCTCATCCGTTAAGTGAAACTAGTTACATTTACCTCCTGAACTGTTGTCAAAATTAAGTTTGATAGATCTATGAATGACTTGACATATTCCCAAGAGCATAGTGAGTGTTAGTAAAGAACAGCCAGGATGATTATTATCAGAATGGGCAAGAGTGAGGAAGGAAAGCAATTTTCTAGTGAAATTTTAAATGGAACTTGAAAATTATTGATATTACATTAAGAAAGAGCTGCTGCTTCCTTTCTTCCCCCAAACAAATAAAGTTCTTTTTCCCCCAATGGTTTACAGGAAAAAATTAAGGAATTCATTATTTTAGTCATAGTATTTAATATTTGCAAATCCTATGTGGGCGTCATTTTATTAATCACACACTAAAAATGAGTCTCCAAGCAATTCAATAACTTTATGAACCAGATTCAATTTCATATGATTCAAATCAGCTACTTTAGAAATTTTTCTCTGCAATGTTGATTTCTGTACTGTATCTGTATTTTGTATTAAAATGCTCTTAAGATTCTTTCTTTCAAGTAAATATCACATACTAAAATGATTACTTTTTTAACATCTTCACTGAGATATAATTCATATACCATAAAATTCACCCATTTACATTTCCTTTTTTCCAAAGGCTCAAATTAGTTTAGTAGATATTTAATATCTTTAAAGTGTGTTTGTGTGTTTGGATTCCCTTGCACGTCATATAACTATGAAGGCCTTATTTGCCATGATCTCATATGAGTTAGTGGAATCTATCTACTTAACTGCCTGCAGAGCAGAGACTATTTCAAACTTCTTTGTACTTCTCCAAGTACCTTATACTGCCTTGTGATATAAGAGTAGGAATTCTGTAATTGGCTAATTGATAAGTGCACAGGGTAGTTTACATCATTACTAATTTAATCTTCACAAAAACCCACTAAGGCAAGCACTATTATTATCACTACATCTCAGATGAGGAAGCCAAGGTTAAGAAGTTTTAGGAATTTATCTTGGGTCACTTGTGACCTGGGCTTGTCTGACTCCATAGTTCATCCTCTTAGCCATAATACTGCTTTTATCTTAAATCTTGATTTTGTTTATTTATGTAAATAATTCAGGTTTTACTATAAAAAATTAGAAAATAAATAATAAGAAAAAGGGAGAAAAATGTTCAAATCACAACACCAATATCTTTATATAGCCCCAGTTACCAGTTTGGTGTAAATTCCTACAGATTTATATGTAATTATGAATACATCCATAATTATAATTTATAATTATACATAAACTTACTACAATTACTTATTCACTGAAATGAGATGTTATGCTCTATATATTCTTTAGTCTGTGTCATAATTTTTCATTTGGAGTATTTCCACTTAACTGAATAGTTATATCTAGGTCAATGGTATTTCACTGTATAAATGTAGCTTAATTCATTCACCCACTAGCAATGTGTAATTCTCATTTCCCTACTCCTAGATTACACTGGACATTTTAACATCTTTTTAAATTAGCTTATAATTATTATCATTATTCCTTTTAATATTTATCAATTTGGGGGTCTAACTAGGTGTCATATTCTGTTGTTCAATTTTGAAATTCTTAATGATGAAGAGTAATTTTTGCATGGGCTTTCTGGCCATATGTGTTCCTTCTTTTTGAATTGCCTATTCTTGGATTTTTCCATTTTTCTATTGATTTCTTATCCTTACTGTTATGGGAAAGCTTTATATATATTAGAGACATTAACCCTTTTACTGTAAAACACAATGCAAATTAAACACATTTTCCTTACTGAAACATATTTCCCTGTGCTCTATATTGAATTTTCTTTTCTGAATGTTGACCTAACCATAGGCAAATTAAAAAATCAAATTTGTCTCTACCACCTTCTCATCTTTCCTCATTCCCTCTTATCCTTATGTAATGTCTAAAGAATGCCTAGCCTAATCAATAATATCTCCTATAGGTTGTTGTATCTAGAGTTTTTATGCAAAATAGACCTAGAAGTCATTTCATGCATTAAAAAAAATAAGTTTGCTTACTTACTAGCTGCCTCAAAAGGTGGTTATAATAATCTATACAATCTGTCTTAGGGGCTCAAAGTTTAGAGTGGAAAAGACTAGGCTCCAATCCTCATTCTGATACTGGCTTGCCTCATGATCTTGAGAAATATCTTAAATTTTCTAAGCTTTATATTCCTTATCTTCAAAATAGGTATCTGCAAAAATTGAGGTCATATGTGTAATATACTTAATACATATGACTATTCCTACATATTTAGCATTCTCTAAATGAAGCTTACATATAACAAGTGATAAATAAAAAGATCCTTTAACTGTTTTATCAATGTTAGTCCTTTTTATTCATATGCTTATTATAATACTTTTGTGGCCAACATATCAAACTCCCCAAAGGGCAGGTATTAATACCAGTTTGGAAAGGGGAAATGTATATTACTATATTTTAATTGTATATGTGAACAACAAAAAACAACTGTCTTCATAATACAAACTATAGAAAACTATGCTGAATAAAATCTTTTCTAGAGGTAACATGTTGAAGATGGAATCCAACTTCTGCTTATCAATGACTCTTGAAGTTGCAGCAACTCCAGGACTGTGTGGCATTTATATATGTATATATATATATATATATATATATATATATATATATACCTTCTAAGCTATATGTCTATGTGTAAGTGTGCATTGTGTGACATTTTTATTGGAAAAAGACAGATATTTTTTAAGTTGAGAAACACTTGCTCAATGTGCTTTTCAAACATAAATCATCACAATTGTATATAGACCTTTAGCATTTGCATAAGACCATAGGCACAGAATAGAAACTCAAGTATTTTAACAGAAACCAGGGAAGGCTTAGAACTACAGTTGACAACTCTAGAATCCAGGGGACGTTTAGATGTGTAGGTATCAATGTGCAAATCTGACAAATACCAGGCCAGCACAGTTTGCCTTTGTGAAAACTATAGCCATAGTATTGCCAAAGATAAACAGATTATACAGGTTCTTCTGAAGAACCTTGTATTTGGGGAAGTTGTTAGTTTAGTGTTAGTGCACAAAGGGAAGAGTGCCACCTGCTGGGCCACCAATGATACTCCCCGTGGGGCCACAGCTACGGGGCCAGGTGGGGAAAGAACACTGACTCTCATCCAAATTAGATTCATTTTGCTATGCCTAGATTAGCTTAACAGTCATTTGGAATTCTTTAGCCATTTCTTATAAATACTAATATCAAAGCTTCTCTTTTCTCAGCTAACAAATGAGTCACTCTTTGAGAACAGAACTTACCCGGCTAAATTTATTTTAGGGGCTAATTCTAGTATTTTATGATGCAAACTTGTACACATGTGTAAGCTTTGTACCCACAAAATGTGCTCATAACACATTTTTGACATTAATTATATTTTTTAAAGCACAGGGTTGTTTTTTTTTTTTCATTATTTTGACTTAGAGTCATTGTTCTTCTTGTCTTTACATTGCAAAATGCCAGCACAGTAATTCTTTTAGTCAGGTGTCAGTAGTTGATAAGAAGCCAGAGCTCTGATTTCTATTGTTATGCTTGAATGGGGAGATGAGAAGAAGTTATTATTATTATTACTATTATTATTTGAGACAGAGTTTCACTCTGTCACCCAGGCTGGAGTGCAGTGGCACGATTTCAGGTCATTGCAACCTCCTTACGGGTTCAAGCGATTCTCCTGCCTCAGCCTCCCAAGTAGCTGGGACTACAAGCAAATGCCAGTATACCCAGCTAATTTTTGTATTTTTAGTAGAGATGAGGTTTCACCATGTTGGCCAGGCTGGCCTCGAAATCCTTACCTTAAGTGATTCACCTGGCTTGGCTTCCCAAAGTGCTGGGATTACAGGCATGAGCCACCGCGTCCAGCTAGGAAGAAGTATTAGTAGTGGAACCACAAAGGCATGTAGGAGCAGTGGAACTGATTCATCAAAGTGGGGTGGGGTATTATGTCACTAATGTTTAGAATTCCTGTACATGGTGATAAAAATAAAATGCAACCTAAGTTAGTTTTAGTATTGCTTTTCTATGCTCTACAGAAAATGTACCTTATTTAGCCTGAATCAAGGGCAGACCACTCCCACAGCATTCCTTCCGATATACCTCTAAATATTTTCACTCACAAATGGTGTAGGGAGTGAGGCAGAGATGTCCAGATTCATATGCCTTGTGTATGGAAGGAATATACTGTCTTCTACATTGGCACTACTTATTATACCTAATTAAAACTATCTGCATCCATACTGCCTTAAAATCTTTTTGCTATTTTGACATTGTACCAATTATCATTTAGGTTACAAATTATAAAGCTATCACATTAAAAATCTTAAGGTGAATTCATATCATCAAATTGCATGCCTTGTAAAATTTAGCTAAAATCAGCTCACTGCCAGAGAAACAGTATTGAAGAAGGAAAGAGTAATCTCGGAGTATGAGGCCCTCAAAACACATCATGGTAGTCTATTTCCAAACTAGGTTCATCAGGATCTTGCCTAGGATTTTCCTACTGTAGCTATTAAAGAAGACTTTCTTTCCCCTGGGGTGATAAGTTGGCAGAATAGGAATCTTGAGCCACTAAGTGGACATTTGTCTACCAGAAGGACAGCCCTTGATTGAAAGAAAAGAATTATTTGATGACATCTCATTAGTTGAGCCCTGGCTTGTCCAGTTACATGAAACAAATCTTCTCATTTGTGTTTATTAAGCAAGTTTGAATTGGATTTCTGTCTTCCCAATGAAAAGCATTTTGACAAATATAAGGCTTTAAATATAGTGCTTGTGTGCAAGATTAAAATATTCTATAGTTATGCTATATCCTTTTATATAATTGATTAAAGCAAATATAAGCAGATAATTTTCTGTGAGTGATTTGCACCACATGCGAACAAATGGCAGTTGCCAAAATATGTAATTTACTTCCCTCATTCATTTGTTATTCTCTATAGTCAGTTTCAAAAATGATTTATTTTCATCCTGGACATTCCATTAATTATTGACTATACATATACACTAATTCCAATTCATATTTAAAAGCAGCTGGCTCAAATCTTGGCAAAAGAATTAGCAGTGATTCCACATATCATGATCCAAATATATATAAATATAGTTTGCTCTTACTCCTATTTTATTCATTTATTAAAAAATTAGATTCATAAAATTCTCACTTCTAGTTCAAGTCATGCTGCAATTAAATTAAGAAGCATGGCAGACTTTGGGTTAGAACTAAATCAAATTGGCGGAAATTTTGCAACCTTAATGGCCATGTTTTACATAGTGTTAATTGAAGTTACAGCCATATAAATTATCATTTAATCTTAGAATTCTTGGAAATTAAGTACTGTTAATTTATAATAACTTTAATTTAGAGAGAGCCCAGTGTAGATAAATTAAGCAATATTGAGGTAGCTATCATGAAAATATCAGTAGACAACCAGCTGGAGAACAACGATAGCATCAACCTTCTGGGTTTTCAATAGTTTTTTTTTGTTTGGTTTCATAATTTGTTGGGGAGTTTTTTGTTTGTGTGTTTGCTTAGTTTCGGTTTTTTAAGAGAGATGCACTCTGATCTTTATTGCTATGGCTTGGTATCCACTGACTGGAACAGCACTAGGCTGTTCAGTGATCAATAAAGGTTTATTGAATGAATGAGTGTTCTATAATAGATGCAAATCTGGTGCGACGTGAGTTTTTCTGTTATTGCTATAGGTGATAAAACAGCCATTATGGACTGAGTCAGAAGGAATTTCAAGTGTCCCTTTTACAAGCTTCTTTATCCTAATATTAAGGGAATTGAGACAAGAAAAGGTAAAGTGACTGCCCAAAACAGAGAAAGGAGTAGTAAATCCAACAACAAACATTTATCAAGTAGTGTACACTGTTTCAGCAGAGCATAAGGCAGTTAAAGTCTCTGCTTTCAAGGTGCTTATGTTCCAGTGGGAAAGGTGATAAACATGTAAATGAGTAAGATAATTTCAGGCCCTGATAAAATGATGCTACAAAAATACTAATACAGAATATTGGGATGGAGAATGATGGACAGTGGAGAGAAACACAACTGACTTAGGTTACTCACAACTGGATGCTGTAAAGACTCTCATGGGGGCTGAGGCCTAAATGACGAGGAGACAGCCATGCAAGGTATGGAGGAAGGGTATTGGAAATGCAAGTATGAAGGGTCTGAGATGGAAACAAGCTTGATGTGTTTGATGAAAATAAAAACAGCCATAGTGTTTCAACTAGAATGAGGAGGAGAAGAAAATGAACAGAGACAGGGTTGGCTGGGCCAACACCAAACCCTGTAGAGCGCTGTATATCAGGAAAAGTAATTGTGGGTTTTACAGGGTGTGACGAGACATCGTTAAGAAGCTTTTGAGGAAAGGAGTCATATTATCTAATTTTTATTTTAGAAAAATCACACAGGCTACTGTGTGGAGAAGTGACTGGGATAAGGCAAGAGATGACGCTGTGAGACTAATTAGAAGACTGCCCCGGTAATCAAGGCTGAAAAGTGGTCACTTGAACTAGGATTGGCGGTAGAGAGGGTGAGCAGTAGCTGGACTCAAGACATTTTAAGTACCTATAGGACTTACTGCTAGATGCATTTGAGCAAATGAAGATGCAATTTACAGTGATAGAGAATACTCTAGAAGAATGAATTGGGAAGATGGGGAAATGATTAGCTCTGCTTTGGACATGTCCACTCTGAAATCTTTTTTAATCAGCTTTCTCAAGTTTAATAAGTCTGAAATTTTTATTAAACATTCAAGTGGAAATTCTAAAACGTAGCTGGATAGGTAAGTCTAGACTTCAAAACAGAGGTCGGGGAGGTGACATGAATTTGAACATCACCAATAAATAGATGATATTTAAAGCTATGGCTCTAGGGAAACACTGTGGTTAGAGAAGAAAGGACGACTGAGACAGTCTGGAGCACTGTGAGAGATCTTCTGGAGGAGGAGGCCCCAGCAAAAAAAAAAAATGCTGAGAAAAAGCACAGAAGAGTCTGGCTTCCTGGATGTCTCATGAGCAACCTTGATAAGGACCGTTATTAATAAGGAAATGGGAGAATGGGGGAAGGAGAGCCTGACTGACACGTAGTGAGATAAGAATGGGAAGTGAGGACACAGTAGCAGCGAGTAAACATGGCTTCAGATGTTTCCACAGAGTGAGGGAAAAAAATAGAGTCATGTTTGGAAGGGGATGGGGAACCAAGGGAGACATGTTGGACTGCTAATAAAATGATCCAACCAAGAAGAAAGGAGAACAGGGAGATAACTGAAGAAACAAAGTCCCAGAGAAGGCAACAGAGGATGACGTACAAAGCAATGCGGAGAGATTCGCCTTTGGCCTTGGATGCAGCAAGGATGCTTCTTCCACTATGACTTGAGGGAAGGTTAGGTGCTTGGGCTCAGGTGCAGGTGGCTGCAGGATTTGTTGAGTTCTTGACTAATTCCATCAGAGTTGAACTCGATTTTTCCAAATCCTACTTCAGATTGCAACCACATAGCCACCCTTAGAATTATAAAGTTGTATTTGTTGTATTGGACACAATAGCTGAAAGTTTTGAAAGATGTAAGTCCTACTTCTACTGATCAGCAGTGTGAATTATGCCGTAAATGTGATCATCTACATTTAGTGGTGCAAAAGTGTCATTACTTAATCAAATGAAATTAGTATAGCACTAAGCTTATTTTGAATACAATCTAAGAGAGACATTGTCCTAAGTTTTTACATATTCAAAGGAATAAAGTCAACACACTAAGAAAGTGGAAAAACCTAGGTCCTTGAAATCATCATTGAACCACTGAATTAAGCAACTCTGGAAGAGCCTTATCCCAGATTTCTGGTTATGTGAGTTAATAAATGTACTAATTGTTTGAGCCATTTTTTGTTGATTATTGCCACTTACAGCTGAAATCATTTTAACAGGCATAGTGTTTTACTGGAATAATTGGTAGCCATCTGGAAAAAAATAAAGCTCAAACCTTATACCAAAATAAATTCCAGACAGATCAAAATATAATCAAAGCTAAAGGTTAACTATCACCATTCCTAATTTTGTACAAAAGCAGCAGAAACTTTAAACTAAAAGCTGTTCTTTTACATTTTAATTTGATTATTATAAATGATATGTAAAGCATTTAAACTGGGCTGTCTATTGTAACAAATGGAACATAATGGTGAATAATACAAATGCCAGCCACAACTGACAAATATTTTGTCATTAAGATACTTTTCATCCTTTATTGCTCTTTTCCCATTTTAATGTGTTGTATTTTTCTTGAACTATAAAATATTATTTTCTGGAGGCCTGCAGATAACATCATATCCTTCCCATACCTTGAGAACAAAGACAACAGACAGTAATGGTAGTGTTGTATCACCAGCACCCACCACCATGCCTGGAACATGAAGGCATTCAGTGAAGTTTCACTGAATGGATAGATGAATGAATGCATGCACACAATGATGCCAGAAAATGGAGGCAAAGTGATACTTTTTCTGTTTCTGCTGACTGGCAAGGTCAGAAGAAAGAGAATAAGTTGCTGAAGGTTCATTGAAATCTCACAAAGAAAGAAGGTTCATCTTCTTATCCAGTTGATGAGCTCTAAGGAGCTATTGCTCAAAGGTTCTTCCTGGTTGCAGTTCTGAGAACTATTGTAGGAGGACTGAAGAAAACATTTACTGTCTACTGCATATGGGGCACTATACTAGACACTTTAATACATTATTTTATCCTCTATTTCTATTTTATAAATAAGGTAGGCGTTAAATAGGACCTTTGTCCTATATAACCTGGTTCCTTTTGCTCCTATTACTAATCTCTTAGGGATTCACTCCTGTTGTCTCTGCAGTCTCAGCACTTCTAAATGAAGCTGCCCTGCCCACACAAAACTTACACGTGTGTGTGTGTGTGTGTGTGTGTGTGCGTGTGTGTGTATTAGGATACATATGCTATTAGTTCTCTAGGGGTTGTCTTGTAATGGAGGTACACAATCTATTCAACTGTGGGAATTAGCAATTCCTAGAACATTTGATCTATAGCTCAATAGCCTGAACCCTGCCTAAGTTCAAAATTAATTATCTCCCTCAAGCAAGTGCCCTAACTTGAAAGTCAAGTTGCAGAGTAAGGCAAAAATAACAGCAGTAGTTTTATCCATATTTCTGATCTCTTCCTAAGTAACAACACTGAAAAACTTCCATTGTAGCTACTCAAAATGTTACTTGCAACAACATAATCAGAAATTCCACTAAGATTTACCTTGTTAGACTTCTTTTTGGTTTACCATCCAAATGTTTTGTGGGGAAATTTATAGACACAATGGATGAGTTATTCTACTGCTTTTTTGTTATCCTATGCTAATGAATATATCTGCTAGGGTGTCTGTGATGGTTAAATTTTATGTACCAATTTGGCTAGGCTATGGTGCCCAGCTGTTTGGTCAAACAGTAGTCCAGATATTGCTGTGAAGATACTTGTAGTTGTGACTAACATCTACAATCAGTTGAGTTGAAGTAAAGGAGATTGCCCTCAGTAATGTGGGTTTTCCTTGTTCAATCAGCTGAAAGACATATTGCAGAACTGAGGACTCCTGGAAAGGAAGGAATTCTGCCTCGAGACTGTAACATAGAAATCCTGCCAGATTTCCCAGCCTGCAGGCTTGCCCTACACATTTCAGATTTGCCAGCCCCACAATTGCATGAGCCAGTTCCTTAAAAAATATGTTAACATGAGAGCAATCAGGAATAATAGGTAGGTGCTAGTGAACATACTTTGTGAGAGACTGGACGTGGGAAAAGGAGGGAGAAACACACCTGAGTGTTTAATCTGAGAAAGTATGGTTGGAGAGAATGGAAAGCTAAAGATTTACAGAAGAAAACACT
This sequence comes from Plecturocebus donacophilus, assembly GCA_004027715.1. NCBI lineage: Eukaryota > Metazoa > Chordata > Mammalia > Primates > Pitheciidae > Plecturocebus > Plecturocebus donacophilus. The sequence continues at coordinate 7,835 of PVKP010037364.1, read as the reverse complement.
GCCTTGGGAGGAAGAGGCTGTGTTCTATTGGGGGATGTTGAGACTGAAGATCCAGTGAAGTGTCCAGGTAGAGATTTCAAGTAACCATTTAATAACCTGGGTCTGCCCCTCAAGAGAAAATTTAGGCTAAAAATATAGGTTTCGTCATCATTAGTGAACTGGATGAGAATCCCCAGAGGAAAAAGCGGGACAAGGAAAAGAGATAACCAAGGAGCAAACATTGCTTGACCCTAATGTTTACGAGGCAGGAGAAAAGAGGACAGCTCCATAAAAAACTGAAAAGGTCAAGGAGTTATTATTGTATATTTTTATTTTGTTTTATTATGCTAATTATACATGACTGAAAACTTACCATTTCAATAATTTTTTAGTGTACAACTTAGTGTCAATTATTACATTTGCCATGTTGTGTAAACATTACCACTATTTCCAAAACTATTTAATTATCCCAGACAGAAATTCTGTAACCATTAAGCAATAGCTCCTCATTCCTCCCTCCCTGCAGCCCCTGGTAAACTTGTTTACTGAGACAGAGTCTCACTGCCATCTAGTCGGGAGTGTAGTAGTACATTCTCAGCTCACCGCAACCTTGGTTTCCTGGGTTAAAGCAATACTCCCACCTCAGCCTCCCAAGTAGCTGGAACTACAGGCATATGCCATCATGCCTGGCTATTTTTTTTTTAATTATTATTTTTGCAGACACAAGGGTGTCACTACATTGCCTAGGCTGGTCTCAAACTCCTGAGCTCAAGTGAGCTGCCCTCTTCAGCCTCCCAAAGTACTGGGATTACAGGCATGAGCCATGGGCCCAGCTGGGCCCCTGGTAACTTTTTTTTTTTTTTGAGACAGTCTCACCGTGTTGCTTAGGCTGAAGCCAGTGGTGCAATCTTGGCTCACAGCAACCTTCACCCCCTGGGTTGAAGACATTTTCGTACCTCAGCCTCCCAAGTAGCTGGCATTACAGGTGTGTGCCACCACACTCAGCTAATTTTTGTATTTTATTTTAGTAGAGACAAGGTTTCGCCATGCTGGCCAGGCTAGTGTCGAACTCCTCACCTCAGGTGATCTGCCCTCCTTGGCCTCCCAAAGTGCTGGGATTACTGACATCAACCACTGCGGCCTGCTGCACCTACTGACTTCTAATCTACCTTCTGTCTTTATGAATTTGCCTGCTCTAGATATCTCATATAAGCAGAATCATATATTTGTCCTTCTGTATCCAACTTATTTCACTTATAATAATGTCTTCAATGTTTATATATGTTGGGGCATTTATCAGAACTTCATTCCTTTTTATGTATTGTGCCTTTTGCAATTAGGAAACAACATCAGGGAGAATAGCAAGCATGGGTATATCAGGACTAGTTAACAAGGTTTCAGGGGTAGGGAGGGGAGGAGAACCGTCAACTGGAAGGCCAGAACTGAGTGCAGAAGCCATAATCTGTTAGCCAAGAATTCTTTGTAGAACAGAAAGGCATCTGGAAGTTGGAGGTCACTGAACAAATCTTCCTCTGAGAACCAGATAGAAAACTTATTTCAGACTAATGAATGAACTTAATACAAGATTCTCTTCTTCCGGTGGGAAGATCTGGTGGGAAACAGGTCTGAATAAACAGTTCCACAGTTCCAGTGTCCAAATGCAGGTGTACCTGTACACGCAATTACTACCTAAAGGAGAATAAAGAGCATGAGCCAGAGAAGCATGTTAAAAATAGATTATCAAGCTAAGGAGGACAGAGGAGCTAAAAGGCAGCTTAACTCTGATGACAGAGAGAGGAACATCCAGAGGGAATGAGTGAAATACTCAGAAAGCTACATCAAAAGCTAGATTCTATTAACACAAACTTTGTGTAAGACAGTCCATTTAGAGATACTGGGACCAGAAAGACAACAGAAGTGACTTCAAGAGAAATAAGTAATTGCAGCAAAATGAGCCAGGTTGTATAGGACCCAGGTACCCAAATATTTATGCCAGATAGAGTACCTGCCTATTATTTCTGATTGCCCCTATGTTAATATTTTGGCCCTAAAAGCTTAAAAGATATTAGTGTAACTTCTAAAGGAAAAAGTATTCTGAATGCTTTCAGTTCTTATGGATGAGAAGTATGCGTATCCTTTCACCCAAATGATTAAATTATTTGTTGTGAAGCTAAGCTTCTTATTATACAGCATTTATCTCAAATAATGTAATTTTGCCTCATAGTTAACGTGTTCAGTAAGCTTCTGAATTTAATATAAATTTACCAACTTTGCTGAATAAAAGCCAAAGAAAATATAGAAGGCTACAGAAGATACTTTGTATGATATCTGTCTTTTAAAAATCTATTGAGACTTAACTTGTGGCCTAACAAATGGTCTCTCCTGGAAAATGTCCCACATGCACTTGAGAAGAATTTGTATTCTGTTGTCATTGGGTAGTGTGTTCTATATATGACTGTGAGTTTTAGTTGCTTTATTGTGTTTTGTAAGTCCTCTAATTCCTAATGTAATCTTCTGAGTTTTCTATCCATTATTGTGAGTGGGATACTGAAGTCACCAACTAGTATTGTTATTTATTTATTGAGACAGGGTCTCGCTCTGTTGTATAGGCTAGAGTGCAGCGGTATGCTCACAACTCATGCAAATTTAACCTCCTAGGCTCAAGCTATCCTCCTGCCTCAGCTTCCCAAGTAGCTGAGACTACAGGCATATGCCATAGTATTTTGTATTTTTTGTAGAGAGGGGGTTTTGCCATGTTGCCAGGCTGGTCTCAAACTCTTGGGCTCAAGCCAGCAGCCTGAATCAGAGATATAGGATTCTTGATTAGCAGTTTGGGTTTATTTTTGTTTGATTGTTTAGCATTTTTAATACGTCAGCCCATGGCCTTCTAGCCTCCAAAGTTTCTGAAGAGAAATTTGCTGATAAATGTTTTGAGGATCACTCATATGTATTGAGTCACTTCTCTCTTGCTGCTTTCAAAATTCTCTACTTGGTCTTTGGCTTTCAACAGTTTGATCATACTCTGTTTCAATGTGAGTCTCTGAGTTCATCCTACTTGAAGTTTGTTGAGTTCACTACCTGTTTATATTCATGTCTTTCATCAAATATGGGAAAGTTTCAGCCATTATTTCTTCAAATATCCTTTCTGCTCTTCACTCTTTTTCCTTTCTTCCTGGACTGCCACAGTGCATATATTGGTCAGCCTAATGGTGTCCCACACATCCCTTAGGCTCTGTTCTACTTTTCTTCGGTCTTTTTTCTTTCTGTTTTTCATACTTGATAATTTCCATTGTCCTGTCTTTGAACTCACGATTCTGCCTGCTCAAATCTGCCTTTGAATCTCTCTAGTAAATTTCTCATTTCAGTCATTGTACTTTTTAGCTCCAGAATTTCTTCCTGGTTTCTTTTTAGGTTTTCTATCAATTTATTAACATTTCTGTTTTGTTCATACATCATTTTCATCACCTTCTCCACATCTTCCTTTAGTTCTTTCAGCACCTTTAAGACAGTTGTTTTTAAAGTCTTTGTCTAGTATATCCTTTATCAGGTCTTTTCCAAGGATTGTTTCTATTGATTTATTTACTTTTTCCTTTTAATGTGCCATACTAAACTGTTTCTTTGTATACCTTCTGATTGTTTTTATTGAAAACTGAAGGTATGAATCTATTGATTTGGTAACTCTGGAAATCAGATTCTTCTCCTTCCCAGGATTGCTAGTTTTCGTTTTTGGTTTTATTGTTGTAGGATTTTTTTGTTTGTTTCTTTATTTGTTTTGCTAAGGATCAGCCTGAGGTGTAAACGTAAGGTCTTCTCAGGTCTTCTGTGAGCCTGGACCTTCCCCTAAGTATCTGTGGTGACTTCCTAATTTCTCCCTTTACATGCAGTTGCTTTTGAGTGTCCTACTCTTCACTCTCTGGCTCCCAAAAGGGACAAAAAAAGGGGAGGAGGGATAAAAAGGTGTCATCTCTTTAAATTCTCTGGAAATCACTTCAGCCAGAGGAGGAGAGGCTTGCATTAACAGGGAGAAGTGAAAAACAATGACCACCACTTCTTTGTCCACATCCCTGTGTTGAGAAGCAGCAATCAGTGATCAGAGCACAGATTCCTAATATTTGGAAATCAGGTTCTGTTTCGCTCACCTTGGCTCTTACAAGTTGTATACACATGCACAGTTGCCTGCTACAGGGCTAAAGGGTGGGGGATGAGTAGCTGCTACTACGTCAAGAGCTAATGTTATCCAAAACTGGCCTGGCGTGGTGGCTCACACCTGTAATCTCAGCACTTTGGGAGGCCGAGGCGGGTGGCTCACCCGAAGTCAGGAGTTTGAGACCAGCCAGGCCAACATGGCGAAACGCTGACTCTACCAAAAATACAAAAATTAGCCAGGCATTGTGGTGGACGCCTGTAATCCCAGCTACTTGGGAGGCTGAGGCAAGAGAATGGCTTTAACCTGGGGGGCAGAGATTGCAGTGAGCCAAGATTATGCCACTTCACTCCAGCCTAGAAAAAAGAGGGAAACTTAGTCTCAAAAACAAACAAAAAACCAACAAAATTAACCACAATTTACCATCAAGGCTTCCCCTAGATGTTGCAGTTCTTTTGTTGTTGTTGTTGTTGTTGTTGTTGCGATTTTTTAATACACTCCAGATTTTTGAAATAGTTACATCAGACAGACTCAATGCAATTGTCCTCTGCATGAAGAGACAGGTTTCTGGTGCTCCCTACTCTACCATCTTTTCAGAATCCTCTAATCTATGATACCTTTTTGTCCATGTCTCCTGCTGGCCCGACTAAGAGTCTCACCTTCCACTCCAAGCAGTCTATTAAAGTATGCCTTTCTGAAGTAACACAATTTCCTCTCTAAGATAAATTCTGGTGCCACTTGTAAAGATAACTTTTTACATTGATACATTTCATATAAATCTTCATATTTACCTGTTCACATATTATTATCAAATCCTTTGTCACCACACTTATAAAAGATCATTATAATATCTGTGGATACCAATAAGCAAACATGTTCTGCTTTGTCAGAGAGAAAAACCATCAACAGACAGGGAAGAGACTTCACTAAATTAAGGATACTTAACTAGTGTCCATTTAAAAATTCACACATCAAAAAGCACTTAAAGAGCTATTCATTTTGCTGCCTAAAATACATAAAAATAAAATCACTTGGCTATTTAACAGATTATGAGTCTGTTAAATGAATTATATTGAAGGCTTTAGCACTAAACCATGTCCACTCAAAGCATAAAATTCCCTGCACATGTTTAATGCTGTATCTCACTTTCAAATAAATGTCAACCTTGAAACAATTTATTTTTTCAAAATTCTTCAAGAGTTATTTTATATTCTAGTGCCCTTGGATCTTTTGCTCTTCGTCTTTTTTGATTCATCTCCTGGAGCCTGGCTTGGATTACTGTTAGTTGAAAATAATGAGCTACATATTGTTTACTTCACACCTAATGGTACCCACAGTGAGAATGACAGCTTATTATAACTAAGCAAATTAAATTACTATAAGGTCAAATTAGTGTGAGTCCAGAGTAGCTAAATAATTACAGATCTGGGTCACTAGTCTATCTACCGAGAACATGCTGAATAATGAAATAGGTAACACTTATTAGCCATCTACATGTCTAGTCATTTCAAATACATATTCTCCTTTAATCCTTCCAACTTGGGCGCATGGTGAGTGTAAGCATAATGATGCAGAAACGGTTAAGCAACTGTGCCTGGCACCCAAATTAAACAGCTAGGAAGTGACAGAACTTGATATAAACCCAATTTTTTTTCTGACTCAAAAGCCTTTCCTCTTAATACTGAGATTTTGTTATGCATTATTGCTTTTCATTTTATTATACATGTTTACACTCTAGTTATTTTTATCTAAAATTGGAAATTAAGGCAGCCTTCTTGTTGACACCATGGTTTAGTCAGCTGAACAGACACAAATTAGGTAGCATTTTAGACTTCTTAGAAAGAACATGCCATTAGTAATTTTAATACTTCCATGAAAATACTTGTTTTTCAGATAATAATCTTATTTATGTTTTAGATGGTAAGCTATATATATTTTCTAGAAATTATTTACTGAGTCCTAGAAGGTTTTTATTTCTCCCAAAACATAAAGCAATATATAAAATATTTTAAAAACTAATTTCCTAGCAATTTTTATTAAGATAAATTTTACTTTTCATCACACTCCTTCATTTCCTGAAGTCTTATTTATGCTATACAATAGGACTTCAGCCTTCCACTCTGTCCTCCCACACATAAACCCATAGCCAAGATCAAAAACACAAGCATACCTGATGACTTCATGTCTACAAAGATGTTAAAGGATAGTGACTTTTTTACTCTCCTCTATAGAAGGAATTTCTGATATGGTTTAGTCAAAAGTCTCCCAATAGACAGAGTAATTGTCTTTGTCTGAGCAATGTTGCTGACCTGAATTAAATAAATTTCAGGGACTTAATTTTTTTAATATAGGTTTGCATTCCTGGTTCAAGAGGGGCTAATGTTAAGTATGCAAATAATTTACAGTTAATTAATAAAACATTTGTTACCATATTAAAGATTAATGCCAAGTGAAGATCACCAAACGTTACTAGAATACCACAAATCTAGGCAATTGTTGCTGCTCTGAGCTTTGGATGTTTTGCCATTAGATTGACAAAAAAAACTTTAAAGTTACCATACCTATTGTGCAGGCAGTTTCAGGGAAATAGTCATTTGTATACACTATTGGTTGTAGTGGTAGCTGATATAACTTTTCAGTCGGCAAATATAATGTTATCAAAAACTTTAAAATGTCTAAACTCTTTGATAACTAGTATTTCCACTCCCAGGAATTATTCTACCGTAAAGACATATGCACATGCATGTTCATTGCAGCACTATTTACACTAGCAAACACATGGAATCAACCTAAACGTCCATCAACAGTAAAATGGATAAAGAAAATGTGGTACATATACACCATGAAATACTATGCAGCCATAAAAACAATGAGATTACATCCTTTGCAGCAATATGGATGGAGCTGGAGGCCATTACCCTTGGCGAACTAACACAGAAGCAGGAAACCAAATACCACATGTTCTCACTTATAAGTGGGAGCTAAACACTGAGAGCACATGGACACCTGGAAGGAACAACAGACACTTGGGCCTATTGGAGGGTGGAGGGTATGAGGAGGGAGAGGATAGAAAAACTACCTATTGGGCCAGGTGCAGTGGCTCTTGACTGTAATCCCAACACTTTGGGAGGCCAAGGCAGGTTGATCATTTGCATCCAGGAGTTCAGGATCAGCCTGGGCAACATGGTGAAACTCCATATCTACAAAAAATAGAAAAATTAGATGGGTGTGATGGTGAGCATCTGTAGTCCCAGCTACTTGGGAAACTGAGATGGGAGGATTACTTGAGCCTAGGAGGCAGAGGTTGCAGTGAGCTGAGATCATGCTATCACATCCCAGCCTGGACAACAGAAGAAGGGAAGGGAAGGGGGGGGGAAGGGAAGGGAAGGGAGACTACTTATCAGGTATTATACTGATTATAAGTATATAATAAGTATACTTATAATATACTTATTATTGTGTGACTATATAATGAGTACACAGACCCCCATGACATACAGGTTACCTGTATAACAAACCTGGACATGTGCCCCTGAAACTAAAAGTTTTTTTTTTTTGTTTTGTTTTTGTTTTTTTTTTTAAAGAATGAAAGAGAGAAAGAAAGAGGAAGAGATTTTAGAAAAAGAGAGAAAAGGAGAAAGAAAGAAATAGCCAAAGAAAGAAAAAAAGAAAAAGAAAGGAAGAAATTTTAGAAAAAGAGAGAAAAGGAGAA
>PVKP010037363.1:0-21698 GCA_004027715.1 Plecturocebus donacophilus | reverse complement strand
GGTCTCCGGTCTGGCTTCTCAGTCCCTTTTTCGGTCAGCTGGATGGACTGCTCTGACTTCCCAGAGCTCCAAACATCATCCAAAAGGAGACTCAGTCCCGTTTACTCCGCACCAAGAGCCGCTGAGCCGAGGCGCCGGCAAAAAAGCCACGCCAGCCGAAAGGGTCGCGCTGGCGACCTGTGGGGCTCCTCCACTGGGAATGTCCTGGTCCGTGGGCAGCAAAAATTTATCGGTAAGTGTGGCATCCACTGGCTCTCTGCGCTTTTACTGGGAGCTGCAATCCTGAGCTGCTAGTGATCGGCCATCTTGGATCTCAACTTCATTCTTTTGCATGTGGATATCCAGTTTATAAAGCACCACTGTTGAAAAGACTATTCTTTCTTTCCCTATTGAATGGTCTTGGCACCTCTAATAAGAATCAACAGACCAAAAATATGAGTTTACTTCAGTACAGTTCCATTGATCTACATCTGGTGTTATACTAGTACCATACTATCAGAACTTATCTTTAAAAAATATTTGATAGAAAAAAATTGTTTAATTATTATTTTAAAATTGTTTGACTTGGCTGGGTGCAGTAGCTCACGCCTGTAATCCCAGCACTTTGAGAGGTCAAGGCAGGCAGATCACTAGTTCAGGAGTTCAAGACCAGCCTGGCCAACATAGTGAAACCCCTTATCTACTAAAAATACAATTAGCCTGTAATCCCAGCTACTCAGCTACTCGGGAGGCTGAGGCAGGAGAATTGCTTGAACCCAAGAGGTAGAGGTTGCAGTGAGTCGAGATCATGCCATTGCACTCCAACTTGAGTGATAGTAAGAGACGACAACTCAAAAAAAAATTTTTTTTTTACTTAATGTCTTTATGAATTATACTTTCGTTGTTTTAACAACGAAGAATGGTTCTGATATAAATATAGGAATGCGCAAAAACTAACTTTAACCTTAGAGGGCTATATCTAACAGAAATTTTGGAAAACATAAAGGGAAACATATTTGAGAATCAAAACTATCCCTTCTAAAAATTAAAGTTAGAATTTGATCACTATAACAAAAGAATAATTTGTTTCAAATGAATGTAATATTCAGTATAATGTTAACTCTTAAGAATATATGCTAGCAGAAAAAGGGAAATAGTGGAACAATAGTCTGGAAAAGGTATAAACCAAAATTAATCTATGCTTTAACTTACAAAAGTTTAAGAACTCATTAATATGTGTTATTATTTTGAGGATTCAAAATATTACCTATAAATAATGAGGCCATAGGCATCAAGAGTAGAAAACATTCTGTATGTTTGAAAAGCAAAGCTCATGTACCCACACAGAGTCCTTCTCCATTGCCTACTACCTGTTAAAGAAGTATAACCAAGGAGAATGACACAAGCACAGCATGGAAGAAAGAGAAATGGACTGGGTACCATCAACCTCTCACTGACTAACTGTCACTGCTCTGGGTCTCAGAGTTTTCATCTACCAGTTGGCTACCTTCCACTTACAGGAAGGAGAAATGGTAAGAACAGCTAGGGGTAATAAGTCATTGGCCTATTTCAATAAGAACATTAAAGTATTAGCTACCTGCATATGATAAAACCCCTATGAGGTTAATTCCGATGAGAGGAAAATCAAATAAAGAGTTTCCTCTAACAACTAGTATTACTAACAAAAGACATAAATCAAGAAGAAAGGAAAATTACAGGCCAATGTCATTTTGAGCACAGATATAAAAACTGTAAGCACATATGTGCACACTTAATTTATGATAAAGTAGGAAATGAAGACAGATGTTTTCAGTGAGTGCTGCTGGGTCGAGTGAATACCCGCATGGAAGTTTTTACCTATAGTCTTATCATTGCATTTGCCAAAGAACAAGCAAACCCAAGTGGATTATAGGTCTAAAGGTGAATACAATTCTAAGACAATGACACAAAGAATGTCTTCATACCTAAGGGAAAGCAAAGATTTCATAAAAAGGGCATAGAAATTCCTACTCATAAAAAAAAGACTAAGAATTACATTAACATTAGAAGTTATGGACATCAAAAGGTATCAAGAAAGTACAAAAGCAAGTCATAGAGTGAGAGAAGATACTTGAAGCATATAGAATTGACAATGGCTTGTACAGAACATATAAAAAAGTTCTACACATCAAGTTTTTAAAAAGGTAACTCAATTAAAAACACAGGAAAGAGATCTGAAAACAACACCACAAAAGAAGACAACCAAATGGTTGATAAACAGATTAAGTGGTGCTCCTCTCTATTTGTACAGAAAAATGCATGTTACAACCACAATAAAACCACACCTCACCCACTAAAAATCTAAAATTAGTAAAAAAATAAGCCTAACAATACAAAATATTGGTGAATATGTTGAATAATGAAAACTTGCAAACAGCGCCAGTGAGAATATAAATGGATACAACCACCCTGGAAAACCATCAATATCAACTAAATGTGAACATACCCTCTGACACAGCAATTCCACTCTAACATATTCCAAAAGAATGAATTTGTATGTACACCAAAAACCATATACAAGAAAGTTATTAGCAGCATTTTCACAAAAACCATAAACCGAAAGCAATGCAAATGTCCATCTACAGTTTGGATTCATAAAGTATAGTTTATTCATACAATGGAAAACTGTAAGGCTATGAAAATGAACAACTGTAGCTGGATCCAACAACCCAAATGAATGTATATACATATATATATTATATAAAATATATACGTATGTATTTTTTTAAACATAATTTTAACTAAAAGAAGCCAGACACAAAAGAGTATATGATTCTATTAATACAAAATTCAGAAACAGGCAAAACTAAACTATAATGTTAGAAGTCAGGATTGCGGTTACTTTCGGGAAGAGAAGAGGAACACATTGAAAAGGATTTGAAGTGGCTTCTGGGATGTTGTAATGTTCTACTTCATTTGTATGAGAGATACATACATGCTTGTATTCACTTTGTTATAATTTATAGAGTTGTATACTAATGATTCGTGTACTTTTCTGCATGGAGTTCCTACTGGAATAAACATTTAAAAATTTTTTTAAGTAAGTAATTCCCACCTCCGATTTCCATATGTAAGAAGCTTGGAAAGTTGCTACTCTGCCCTAACAATAAATAAAAAGTCAACAACTAAAAAATCAACAACTCTTCTTAGATCTGTAAGAAAACTGAGATCACAGGGCAAACCTCTGCACCAAAAATTAGAGATAGACAGATGAAAACAGAGAATCACAATTCACCAGAGCAGAACCCATCAGTAGAAATCAGTGTGGAAACCAGTGCCAGGGTGGGAAAACCTGACAAATTGCTGGAGGCTCACAGTGGATAACTCTTGAGAGGTAAAAACTCCAGGGGGGTCCAGGCATAGTAGCTCAAGCCTGTAATCCCAGCACTTTGGGAGACCGAGGTGGGGGGGATCACAAGGTCAGGAGATCGAGACCATCCTGGCTAAAACGGTGAAATCCCGTCTCTACTAAAAATACAAAAAAATTAGCTGGGCTGTGGTGGTGTGCACCTGTAGTCCCAGCTACTCCAGAGGCTGAGGCAGGAGAATTGCTTGAATCCAGGAGGCAGAGGTTGCAGTGAGCCAAGATTGTACCACTGTACTCCAGCCTGGGCAACAAAGCAAGACTCTGTTTAAAAAAAAAAAAAAAAAACTCCAGGGGACCCAGCCATGGCAGTGAGGAGGGAGACCACACTTTTTTGAGTTTTACCTTCAAGAGTTCAAACTTGGTTTTCAGAGTGAATGTCAGTGCAAATCCTATCATGTTTCCAGCAGGGAGAACTGAAAAGGAACCATTTTGAAATATGTGAGAGCATTCTGTTCTCCTTAACAATGTCTGACCTTAAGTGAAACTATTTAATTAGACTTAACATGCTGGGGTTTTATCAGGGCCTAGCTGACCTAGGAAAACACCCATCTCGTGCTGCTCTATTTTCCATGTGGAGAAATGGAAATCTGGAACTTCAGCCTCCTATAGCCTTCCACATTAAAACAAAAAAGGGAAATATATCACTCCAGCCCACTTTAGGTAGCCATTCTATCCCACCTAAGTGAGGGGAGAGGGCAGGAATAACTTAGAAATATTTGTGAAGTTCACAATCCAGAAGCACACGCTCACTAAAAGAGACCTACTTATAGGACTGTAGAACACTTCCTCTCCCTGATACCTTACCAATATATTTCTAAAGGCCTGTTTTAAGTAGCTCCTTTTACCTGACACATCATGTCCAACTATTTTTAAAAAATTACATGGCATAAAAAAAGACAAAAAAGAGAGATACCAAGTATCAGAACCAGACCCAGAAATGGAAGATATGTTGGAATTACCAGACCAGAAATTTTTTAAAAACTATGATTAATATACTAAGGGCTCCAAAGAATGAAGTAGACTACATGCCAAAAAGAGGGAAAAAATAGATGGGTAAGCAGAGAGAGAGAAATTCTAAAAAAAAAAAAAAAAAAAAAAAAAAAAAAAAAAAAAAAAAAAAAAAAAAAAAAAAAAAAAAAAAAAAAAAAAAAAAAATAATAAAATTGAAGAATGTCCTTATTGGCTTATTAGTAGACTGAACACTGCTGTATCTATGAGCTTGAGGAAATCTCAATAGAATTCTCTAAAACTGAAAACGCAAAGAGAAAACAAAACAGAAGATTCTATCTAAGAAATGTGGGCATCTATAAAAGATGTAACATACATGTTAAGGGGGATAATAGAACAAGAAAGATAGAAAGGAATAGAAAAAGTATTAGAAATAATAATCACTGAGAATATCTACAAATTAATGTCAGATATCAAACCACAGATCCAGGAAGCCCAGAGAACACCAAACAGAACAAATGACAAAATAACTATACTTAAACACATATCGTATTCAAACTATAGTAAATCAAAAATAAAGAAAAAAAAATCCTCAAAGCAAACAGAGGGAAAAAAAAACACTACCTATAGAGAAGAAAAGAGAAAAACTACATCCCACTTCTCATGCAAGCAAGAAGAGAGTGAAGTAAAATAGAAGAGAGTGAAGTAAAATATTTAAAGTGTTGAGAGAAAAAACACACTGGTCTAGAATTCTTTTTGGTTTTCTTTTCTACAAATCTAGAATTCTATGCCCATTAAAATTATTCTTTAAAGGTAAAGAAGAAATAAAGACTTTCTCAGACAAAGATTGAAGGAATTTGTTGCCAGTAGAAATGCTTCCAAGAAATGTTAAAAAGGAGTTCTTTACAGAGAAGGAAAATGATACAGGTCAAAAATTCAGATCCACATAAAGGTATAAACCTAACGAAATAAGTGTAAGACTTTATGACGAAAAGTATACAGCTCTGGTAAAAGAAACCAAAAAAGTGAGAAATAAATAGAGATATATTCCATGTTCGTAGATATGAAGGCTGAATATTTTCAAGATGTCAGTTCTTCCCAACTTGATCTATGGATTCAATGCAGTCTCAATCAATATTCCAGCTAAGTTGTTTTGTGGATAACAACAAAGCAATTTAAAAATTTATAGGGAGAGGCAAAAGGTCTAGAACAGCTAACACAGTATTAAAGGAAAAGAACAAAGTTGGAAGACTGACACTATCTAACTTACAAAATTACAGGCAGTATGGTATTAGCGAAAGAACAAACAAATGGATCAGTGGAACAGAATAAAGAGACCAGAAATAGACCCACACAAATATGATGATAGAAATGATCTTTGAAAAAGGGACAAAGTCAATATAAGAAAGAAAAGATAGTTTTGTCAACAAACCGTGCTAGGACAACTGGACATTCACAAACAAAAACATGAATCTAGATACAGACCTATATCCTTCTCATAAGTTAATTCTAATGGATCACAGAACTAAATATAAACTGCAAAACTATAAAAGTATTAGAAGATAACACAGGAGAAAATCTTATCGACCTTCAGTTGGTGATGACTTTTTAAATACAACACCAAAAGCATGAACCATGAAAGAAATAACTGATAAGCTGAACTTCATTAAAACTAAAACTTTCTACTCTTTGAAAGACACCATCAAGCAAAAGAAGAAAAGTTTCAGACTGGGAGAAAATACTTGCAAAAGACATATCTGTTAAAGGACTGCTTCCCAAAATAAACAAAGAACTTTTAAAACTCAACAATAAGAACAACCCAAATTAAATAAGAGCAAAAGATGTGAACAAACATCTCACCAAAAGATGTACACATGGCAAACAAGCATACAAAAAGGTACTCCAAATCAGAGGTCATCATGGAAATGCAAAATTAAAACAACAACAAGATACTATTAAACACCAGTTAAAATGGCCAAAATCCAAAACACTAACAAGATCAAATCCTGGCGAGAATGTGAAGCAATAGGAACTCCTTCATAGCTGGTACAAGCACTTTGGAAGACAGTCTGGAAACTTCTTACAAAATTAAATACAGTGATTGCATTCTTTGGTATGTGCCCAAAGGAGACAAAAATGTATGTCCACACAAAGCCTGCACATTCACAGTTTCAGCAGTTTTGTTCATAACTGCCAAAACTCAGAAGCAAATTAGATGTCCTACAGCAGAATGGAAACACTGTGGCATTTTCAGATAACAGAAAAGTTTTCAACCCTAAAAAGAAATGAGCTATCAAGCCATGAAAAGACATGGAGAAAACTTAAAACGTATATTAGTAAGTGAAAGAAGCCAATTTGAAAAGGCTGCATACTATACGAATGTGACTATATGGAGACAGTAAAAAGATAAATGTTGCCAAGGGTTAGGCCAGAGGGAGGGATAATCAGGTGAAACACTATGGATTTTTAAGGCAGTAAAACTATTCTGTATGATACTATAATCGTGGACACATGTCATTATACATCTGTCCAAACCCATAAAATATACAACACCAAGGGTCAACTCTAGTGCAAACTATGATCTTTGGGTGATAATGATATGTCAATGTAGGTTCATCAGTTATAACAAACGTACCACTCTACTGAGGGATATTGATAATGGGAGAGGCTATGCATGTATAGGGACACAGAGTACATGGGAAATCTCTGTACCTTCTCTCAACTTTACTGTGAACCTAAAAGTGCTCTAAAAATAATGTCTAGCCAGGTGTGGTGGTTTATGCCTGTGATCACAGAACTTTGGGAGGCCGAGGCAGGAACTGCTTGAACCCAGAAGTTAAAGACCAGCCTAGACAATATACGGAGACCCTGTCTCTACAGAAAAATTTCAAAAATCAGCCAGGTGTGGTGGTGTGCATCTGAAGTCCTAACTACTCAGGAGGCTGAAGTGGGAGGATTGCCTGAGGCCAAGAGGTGGAGGCTGCACTGAACCGTGGTCACACCATGGCACTCCAGCCTGGGCTGGAGTGAGACCTTGTCTCAAACAAAAATTAAATTAAAATCTATTTAAGAATAATAAAATAATTTCAATATAAATTTAGAAAAGATATGATGTACACATATATACAGACCCACAAAAATATATGTTAACATCACTTCTTTCTTTCATCCATATAAAATGATATAGAATTTACTCAAATGAAATTCTTGTTAGTCCTGGAAGTAGAAAATGAATAGATGATCAAGTCAACAAAAAGCGTATTTCTGAGATGGCCTTATTACCACCAAATAATTGGTACTGGGAAACAGCTACTGGTAAGAGAGAAAACCAAGTATCATGAGACACATGATACTGGAAGACATCACCACCTATGAAGTCGCCTTGCTCTTCCTGACATCCCCCCATCAAATATCTGTTGAAATCTCTAGATTTAACCACACACTTAGAGGATATGAAGACAAAATAACATGTTAAACCATACCACAGGAAAAGAACTGGCAAACTCCAGAATGGGGGAAGCTTCACAGAATAAACAGTCGGCTTATTCAACAAATAAAACACAAGGATAAAAGACTGTTGGAGTAAATAAAAGTTTTAAAAGACTTAACAAAACATAATGTAACATATGGACTTTATTTGGACCCTGATTCAACAAACTGTTAAAAGCACATACATATTGCTATGGTTTGAATTTGATCCCTCCAAACCTCATGCTGGAATTTGATTTCCAATGTTGGAGGTGAGTCTTAATGGTAGGTGTTTGGGTCATGGGTATGGATCCTTCATGGAGAGATTAATGTCCTCCCTGGGGCAGGGAGGAGTAAATAAATTCTCCTGTGAGAGCTGGTTGTTAAAGAGCCTGATCCTTTTTCTCTAGGTTCCTCTTTGGCCAGGTAATCTCTGTAAACACCACCTCCTCATTGCTTTCCACTGTGAGTGGAAGCAGTCAGAGGCCCTCACCAGAAGCCCAGCAATAGCTGGTACGATGCCTCTTGTACAGCCCCCAGAATCATAAGCCAAAGAAACCTCTCTTCTTTATAAATTACCCAGCCTCAGATATTCCTTTATAGCAACACAAAACAGACTAAGACACATACTTATGATAGTTATGAAACAACTGGAAATTTGAACCCTGACTATATATTTGATATTATAGATTTGAAAAAAAAAAAAAAACTTTATAGTGTGATGATGGTATTGTTTATGACTGACAAATTTATTTTTCTTTTAAAAATATATTGAAATATTTACAAGTGAAATGTTATAACTTGGACTTGCTTCAACATAATACAGCACAAGAGTAAATAGTCTAAGGTATAACATAAAAAACTGGACACAAATCAGTAATCGTTCAAACCAAGTAATAGGTAAATGAAGGTCCATTAATTTACTCCACCTACTTTAGTATTTGTTTGAAATGCTAAATACCATAATAAAAGGTTGAAAAAAATTCCTTTAGTGAATTCCCTCAAAATTTCATCATAAAGAGAAAAAAACACTTTTAAGAAGAATATACTTAATAAAAATATAAACTGAGAATAAAAAAAGCCATTGAAAAATATTTTCTGATACACTAAAAGATTATCAACAGCACCTTTAGTAATCTAATGCCACACTACTCATATATTCTTGATTTCCTTTTTATATGAACAAGTTTTAAGAGTAGGTTTTAAAAGTAGTGACTAATTTTTTTTTTTTTTTTGAGACAGGCTAGAATGCAGTGGTGTAATCAGCTCACTGTAAATTCAAACTCCTGGGTTCAAAGGATTCTCCTGCCTCAGCCTCCTGAGTAGCTGTGAATACAGTTGCATGTCACCACACCCAGCTAATTTTTAAATTTTTTGTAGGTGAGGGTCTGGCTTTGTTGTCCAGGCTGGTCTCGAACTCCTGGCCTCAAACAATCCTCCCACCTCGGCCTCACAAAAGTGCTAGGATTATAGGCACGAGCCATGCCTTCATACCTGGCGTGACTGATTTTTATACAGCTTCTGTTACCCAATAAATCATATGGTACCTTTCAACAGTATATACATTTAAAGTATTTACTTGATGAATGGATTAATATTTTAAATAAATCCTTGCTCAAGCATCTCCCAAATAATGACTATTACCACCTGGTATTAAAGGATGATTACCTGATAATGGTACATAATTACATACTAAATAATAAATACATAATGAAACAGTGACCAAAAATATTATAGGACCTTAAGAACTTTTTAAATGGTAATAACATATATATACTTTTGTATCTTTTGAATTTTAAAACATTTCAGCTGGCTGTGGTGGCTCATGTCCATAATCCCAGGGAGACAGTGGTGGGAGGATTGCTTCAGCTCAGGAGTCCAAGAACAGCCTGGGCAACATGGTGAAACCCCATCTCTACAAAAAATATAAAAAGTGGCCAGGCATGGTGACACGTCTGTTGTCCCAGCTACTTAGGAGTCTGAGGTAAGAGGATGGGTTGGGCCTGGGAGGTGGAGGTTGCAGTGAGCCAAGATCCTACCACTGTACTCCAGCCTAGGTGACAGAGCCAGACCCTGTCTCAAAAACAAACAAAACAAAAAAATTTCTAAATATTTGAACCTGTATAAAATAAACAGGTTGGGTGTGGTGGTTTTCGCCTCTAATCCTACCACTTTAGGAAGGTGAGGCAGGCAGATCACTTGAGGTCAGGAGTCCGAAAACAACCTGGTCAACATGATGAAACCTTGTTTCTACTAAAAATGTAAAAATTAATCAGGTGTGTTGGCATGTGCCTGTAATACCAGCTCATCAGGAGATAGGAGTGGGAGAATCACTTGAGCCCAGGATGCAGAGGTTGCAGTGAGCCAAGATCGCACTATTGTACTCCAGTCTGGGTGACAAAGAAAGACTCTGTCTCAAAAAAAATAAATTAAAATTAACAAATACAATTAAAACTTTTAAAACTAGTGGTTAAAAAAAAAAAAAAAAACCAACAAATTTAGCAAGACTTACCTAGCAGGGGGAATTCCTCTCTTATAAAGATCCATCCTCACTTTTTCTCCTACATGTCTATAAATCTCCACTATAGCTGATATTGCAGCATCTCTCACCTGTCAAAGAATTCAGAACTTTTTAAGAAACTTACATGTATAATACAATAAAATACTTCATCTCAAGGTAACGTTACACCAACAGACCAACTTGAAGCTCTCAGTGGGTTTCAATGCCTCTAAACCCCTGCATATATGGCTTGTCATTAGCAAAAAACCAAGAGGGCCTGTCAAGATATCGCTAGAAAAAACTAAAAGACGAATTTACAGAAATTTGAGAAACTTGTCAATAAAAACCATTAATTAAGCTTTTAAAAAATCTATTCGAAGGCTGGGTGCGGTGGCTCACACCTTTAGCACTTTGGGAGGCCAAGGCAGGCACATCACCTGAGATCAGACGTTCGAGACCAGCCTGGCTAACATGGCGAAATCCCATTTCTATTAACAAAAAAATTAGCCGGGCATGGGTGGCGTGTGCCTGTAATCCCAGCTACTAGGGAGGCTGAGGCAGGAGAATCGCTTGAACCCGGGAGGCAGAGGTCGCAGTGACCCGAGATCGCACCATTGCACTCCAGTTTGAGCAACAAGAGTGAAACTCCGTCTCAAAAAAAAAAAAAAATCTATATAGTAAGATTATATAAACAACTGCCAATAATTACATTAATACAAATTATGATCAAGGTTAACGTATTTGCCTTTATTAAAACTGCATTTCAAGAATGTGGCCTGAACTCAAATAGGTATTTTTACACTAATATTCATAACAGCATTATTAACAACAGTCAAAACGTGGAAACAACCCAGATGTCCATCCACAGATAAACAAATAAACAAAATGTGCTATATACATACAATGGAATATTATTCAGCCTAAAAAAGAATGGAAGGAAATTCTGATACATGCTATAAGACAAATGCGCCTGAAGACATTATGCTAAATAAACAAGCCAGGCACAAAAGGACAAATATTCTATAATTCTACTTCTATGAGGTACACAGAACAGTCAAATTGACAAAGACAGAAAAGAGAATGGTGGTTGCCAGGAGCTGGGGAGTGAGAGGGAGCTGCCAGGGACTGGGGAGTTAATGCTTCATGGGTACAGGGTTTCAGTCTGGGAAGATGAAGAAATTCCAGAGCTAGATGGTGGTGATGGTTGTTGCAAAACAATGTGAATGTACGTAATGCCACTGAACTTACACTTAAAAATGGTTAGAATGGTAAATTTTATATTGTATTTGCTACAATTAAAAGTAAAAAAAAGAACATGGTCTGAAAACAGGAATTTGAAAGGTAGCTCTAGTTCCCTTGCACAGCTCTTTGTGAAACAGCAACTGAAGACAGTAGAATTCTCTACAAACCTCTTGAGCAACAGCTAGGATCTAAAAGAAGGGAAAATCTTACCCGAGGTTACTCCAAATGCCCAAGCTGTGCCAAAAAGGTTACAGTCAAGATTCGAGTTCATCATGAAGGACATGATCCAGAACACATTCCTGTATTATACCTATAGTATAGACTAGGGGTCCCCAAACCCCAGGCCACGGACCCATAACTGTTCGTGGCCTGTTCAAGGACCACAAGAGGTAAGCGGCAAGTAAGCAAGCTTTACTGCCTGAACTCCACCTCCTACCAGATTGGTGGCAGCATTAGATTCTCATACGAGCACAAACCCTATTGTGAACTCTGCATGCGGGGGATCTAGGTCGCATACTCTTTATGAGAATCTAACTAATGCCTGATTATCTGAGGTGGAACAGTTTCATCCCGAAACCATCCCCACCACCCTATGGAAAAACTGTTTTCCACAAAACCAGTCCTTGGTGCCAAAAAGTTTGGAGATCACTGATACAGACGGCTCAGATAAAAAAGTTTCTAACAACTGATATACCACTGATATAAATCTTCTTTGTTAAATAGGGTTATTACAATTGCAAAATGTTATGCAGCCAATTTCAGCAATAACCAAAGGAAGCTGACACTCTGTCTCCACAATTAACATACAGAAAGACTAGCAGAGAATCTATGCTCTTTATTACTCAGTCTCTCACACTCAAGAAACAACCATTAAGTCCCATCTATCCTTACTACTAGCCAAACTGACAAACACAAGCAACTTTCATGAATATAATGTTTTTAAAAACTAACTTTGATAGATTTTTTTAAAATGAGGTAAAATCTTGATTTCAGCATCCCCTCCACCCTCTCTCTTCTTCTTTAAAAGCAGAATAAGAGAACTAGAAAAGAAATGGTAGCCAAAAAAGTAGTCAATGCTTGAATGTAAATAAAATTTTACCTGACTGTTGGAATCTCCAAACAGGATACACAAATGCGGTACCAATTTGTTGATGACTAGTGGCTGAGCCCCAAAACTAAATATAATTTAAGAAAAAAACAAAGAGAATTTATTTTTAATAAACAGTAAACAAAATATCCTTATGCCTTCTTCTTGTCTGTAGCAATATGATTGAGGATGGGCACACATCATTAAGACATGAAGGATATGAGACATAAGCAAAAAATAATTACAAGTAATGTGAAATATGCAAACTTGAATAATCACGACAGTGAAGACAATACATCATCCAATAGATAAAAATGTTCAACAATGGCACTCTTAATCCTAGCAACCCATGAACAACTTAAGAAAATCAGAGTTTTCACTTTTGAAATTGTGATTTTTTTTTTAGACTCTGGGTCTCAAATAAATGCATTCCCATTCAGTAAATTAAAAGATCTTTAAGCTTATGGCAAGAGAGCCAAAACCCAGCGCAAAGAGCTGTGCAGACTGAGTACACGTATAGGCTCTAGAGGGCAGAAAGGACTAAAGAGTAATAAATGAAAATATAGTCAGGAAAAGGAAGTAACACTATAGGAAAAGTTGAAGGCTACTACATATAACCGATGACATTGCATAAAACCTAAAAAACTAATCCAGAGCAAGAAAAGTCCTAGTTTATACTTTTTCAGATCAGAGTCATAGTTCTGTGGCAACTATGGTAGCCAGAACTCTACACACAGCTACCAGTCTCACTGTCTAGTTACCTGGGAAAGTTTTGCTTGGTCTACAATTCTGGTACCCAACCACACTGCTCTAGGGGGAGGGTGGGGATGGGAAATGGCTATGTGAAGTATCATTGAATTAAAAACAACTCCAAATTCGATCCAGAATAAAAATAGATACTAAGGTATTAGCGTATCAGTTTCATGACCATCTGTTTTGGGTGGCTACTATTAACATATTAAAGAAAAAAAGAGAAACGCTTAATACTGACATAACTGAAAAATTAAGAACATGAAAGATAGTAACATACATAAAAAATGAACAGTAAAGGTATCTAATAAAAAGTTATATGCTTTAATAACAATTTTAAATGTGTTATTACCCATAGTTTTCCTTGACTTTGTGAACTGAGGTTTGTTTTTATTTTTTTAGAGAAATAAAAAACAAGACAGCTATTTTCAGTAATCATAAAACTTACATGTTTAAGGTTTCAATAAGACACAGACACATGCCTTCTCGAGATCGAAAATTCTTGTGTTTAAAACCAGAAGCCAACTGCTCCCAAATGTACTATTTGAAAGAAAAGTAAAAATGTATAACCAAAAATTAAATTATTCATGTTATAATCTTTTATTTCTTCCCAATCTTACTACCAACCTTACTGGTAACTGAATATTTTCATCAGACTGTTGTTCATTTCTCCACTACTTACAAGTTTTTCTAAGCCAAATTACAAAATTGCTCTCACCTATTTTTATTACTTTAATCACATTTTAGTACTTACATGTATTTCACTTTAGATTTTGATTATTCTCATAAGAACCATGTCCAACAACTAAAAACCTTAGAATTTCCAAGGACACAGATTTCTTCTATGATTCAGAAACCTTCAATAACAATGCTACCATTAAAAGTCCAGCAATCCAGTAAGTATTTAAGTGGTCCAACACTGCCTAGTAACTAATATAGACTCACATGGAACAGGCTTTTTTTTTTTTTTTTTTTTGGACATTTTATAATTCAGACATTTTTCCTTTTAATACTGGATCCAAATACACAAATGTATTTGGTCAATTCATTTTGTAGCTACCTACCATACTTTTCTTTTAGAAAAAGCACAGATAAACCTGTATCAATAATTCAAACCAATTATTTTGGGCGTAACAAGAAATCCAACTTTATTTTACCAAACATAAAGCCAAGTGGACCAATCAATCCTTTCTCCGCATTTGGAAACACCACCTTTACCATTTATTAAATTCATATATACAACAAACACAGCCATCCTCCTTCTGTACTCAGTATTCTTTCTGGAGTCTGTATTCAGTTCTACTAATGTATTTCTCTCTCCCAACCAAACTTTCAAGAAGGTGGCTTAAGAAATTACAAAAAAAAAAAAAAAAAAAAAAAAAAAAATCTTAAATGTGAATATCCTGACTCACCAATACTATCTCTGGAATGCTATTCTATATAAATATGTACATTTATGTTCAAAGATAGATGTAAAAGGGATGCCCCTTATGATACTGTTTGTAATCACAGAAAGCCAAAAACAACCTAAAATGTAAATGAATAAACAAGTGTGGAAGGATATCCACCACAATATTAAAAAAAAAAAAATAGTTCTGAAATATAAAATACTTGGGAAACACAGTAACCACCTGTGAAGAAATTTTCTTCTGGTCTTTGTAGGAGTTGCAGAAATGAACAACAGCATTTCAGTAATTCTCAAAATACGCTTTCTCAATAAACATTTTATAATTTATAAAAAAGAGAAATTAGAAAATCCTAAAGTACAATATAATCCATATACCATGAAATCACCGAAATCTATTAGTTAGCTTTTAAAAAAAGCATTAAAG
Organism: Plecturocebus donacophilus; assembly: GCA_004027715.1. Lineage (NCBI taxonomy): Eukaryota > Metazoa > Chordata > Mammalia > Primates > Pitheciidae > Plecturocebus > Plecturocebus donacophilus. Next base: position 6,486 of record PVKP010037363.1, on the reverse strand, counting down.
AGTACAAAATAAGAAGAAGCAAAAAACAGAAAGTCAAACACTGACACTGTATCTTAAATGTCAACTTCTTAAAAGCATTAGCAACAAATCACTGTTTAAAATTTCAGTGTTCATAGTTGCTGTGGCTTTAATGACTTGCTGTGATTACCCATTAGCAAAATCTAAATTTTAAAATGTAGGCTTACCATAGGTGGTGCTACTTGATCCATTAACTTCAGCATCAGAGTCTGAGCTTCCTCTCGAACCTTGTCTTTGGCATCTCCCATTCTGTCTATTAAAGCTACAATAACTAAAGAAGGGGAGGGAGTAAAAGAGTAATTAATTATAACTCATCTCCATTAAAAACTATATTTTACAAAATTACAAATAGCAATTGTTTCCATAAATGAAGAGTTGTGAAGTAAAGAAATTGTTTTAAGTTCTTTACACATGAATCCAACAAAAAAATAACTGAGAAGTTTCAAAAGAATACATGCAGCATGATATCTCCTTATAATAATGTTCAAAATCAGGCAAAACTAAATATTATTTTTCTTAGAAAAATGTATAGATGAGGGAACAAGGAGGAAGTAGAATTCAGAGGGTACAGGTTCTAAAGTCAGTTCATAGGGCAAAAATACCACACAGTCAAAATTATCTTCCTGTAATCCCTTAAATTACCACTACCATTTAGTGTGGTCTCATTAGGTATGTGACCCTGGACACATTATTTAACCACCTTTTATCTATTTCCTCAGCCATAAAGGTGGTTAGCAGTACTCATCTCAGAGGAGTATTGAAAATTTAAAAATAATACACACAAACAACTCAAAGAGTAAAGGGCAGAGTAAGCACTTTCTATAATATGTCACCTACTAAAACTATCATCATGCTGCATGTTCAAAAGCAAGGAAACTTCCTTTGTTTCTCTTCTGATACTACAGCTATACAGTAGTCCCCTTTTATCCACAGCTTTACTTTCTGTGGTTTCAGTTACCCATGGCCAACTGTGGTCTGAATATACTAAATGGAGAATTCTAGAAATAAACAACTCATAAGTTTTAAATTGTGCACCATTCTGAGTAGCATGATGAAATCTTGGGCTGTCCCACTCCATTGGGTATGGAATGTGAATCCTTCCTTTGTTCAACATATCTGCACTGTTTACATTACCTGCCTATTCCATCACTTAGTAGCTGTTTCAGTTATCAGATCAAGAACACATAGCATGTATATAATAGCAGTCCCCAACCTTTCTGGCACCAGGTACTGGTTTTGTGGAAGACAATTTTTCCACAGTGGCAGGGGGTGGTAGGATGGTTTTGAGATCAGGCATCATAAGGAGTGCACAACCTAGAATCCTCACATGCACAGTTCACAATAGGATTCATGCTCCTATGAGAACTAAATGCTGCAGCTGATCTGACAGGAGGTGAAGCTCAAGTGGTAATGCTCATTGCTGGCCACTCACCTCCTGCTGTGCAGCCCAGATCCTAATAGGTCATGGACTGGTTTGGACTATCGGAGGCTTCAGGAATCCACTGGGGGTCTTGGAACACAGCCCCTGAAGATAATGGGGGACTACTACATAGCTTTCCTTTCTCTGAGTCAATGGAGGACTAAGTCTAGTTTAAACATGGGAAGGAGAAAGAAAGGAGATCAAGAAAGAAATATTTCTCTAGTTTATTTATAGACACATATAATTAAATGTGTATATAATCTGAAGCCAACATATTATCTATAATGTAATAACCCAAACTGATGTAGTAATGAACAACAAGAGTCAAAGAAAAAAGAAATTACATTCTTTTTGGGAAAAAAAAATGACTAGAGTGAGAAGGCAACATACCAAATGGAAAGATATCATCCAAAAATCTTAAGCTTAATCAAAGAAATATCCTCACCATAAAAATCATAGGTCTAATTATGAGGCAATGTTCATCAATGGAACAATATAAATTCTTCTCATCCTGCTTGGATGTATTGTTAACACTAGAGGAATTTATCAACATCTATAAGGTTGGCCATTATGGGATTCTGGTTCTGATAGCTTCTGAAAGGCAGAAGACAATAGTAAACACTTAACAAATGTTAGATATTACTGTGCACTAACCATTGAATTAATTATCTCATTTAATCCTTGCAACAGTCCTATGAAAGCGAGTAGGCCCATTTGATAGAGAAGGCATAGCAGGATTAAATAACTTAACCAAGGTCACACAAACAAGTAGTGAAACCAGGTTTTAAACAATCTATACTGGCCGGGTGCAGCGGTTCACACCTGTAATCCCAGCATTTTGGGAGGCCAAGGCAAGTAGATCACTTGAGGCCAGAAGTTCGAGACCAGCCTGGCCAACATGACAAAATCTCATCTCTACTAAAAATATAAAAATTAGCCAAGTGTGGTGGTATGTGTCTGTAGCCCAGCTATTTGGGAGACTGAGGTGGGAGGATGGCTTGAGCCCAGGAGGCAGAGGTTGCAGTGAGCTAAGATCATGCCAATGCACTCCAGCCTGGGCAACAAAGTAAGACCCTGTCTCAAAAAACAACAACAAATAAATATACAATGTGAAGTCACAGTCATAACCATCTCTACTTATAATTTGAGGTGTTTGGGTATACGTGTATATGTTAACAACCATGTAACAATAATGGAAAAAGAAGTCGCTTCATTCCTGAGAGGTGAAATTTAACTCCAACAAGAAAATTCAAATGTTAGCTCAAACAGGGATTCACTTCAATATTAAAAACCATTTTACGAAACATAAACAAAAACAAAAAACCTCACATTACATAAAATTAGTATTGCAGCTATTAATTTAAACAAGAAATTCATACTGTTTTTGCACTGGAATTGCTTTTTAACACATACTACTTTGGAGTCAAATAGAAGAAGACTGTATTCCTAACTCTACCAGTTATTAATTACAAAACAGAAAATTTCCTGAACTTCAAAGTTTCCTTGTCTGTAAAACATGGGAGGATGACAGAACTATAACTCACATGACTCGTGACAGGATGAAGTAAAACAAGGAAAAAGCACCTGTGCCAAGCCCACGATAAATGAATTACCATTCAATATGATGAACATTCAACAAATATTTATTGGGTATCCAGAACAGAATTTTTCACTCAATAGGCTCCCCATATGAATGTGTTAAACAAATGAATCAATCTATGACAGACTGGAATCTGGACAATGAGACATGGAAGAAGGTTGAATCATAACTCTCAGTATTTTCTTTTCTTTCAGCGTTGTACAAGACGCAAACCATTTACTGGAAACCTAACTATTCTTGTATTCTTTCTACAATAACATTTTGGGTTAAAATTGTTTAAAATTTTAGAACAGTTTACAAAATTTGTAAGATATGAGATCCTTTATGACTCAGTTATAGAACCAGGGCTGGCGATCAATATAAAATATAAATTGTATATTTTTTGTTTGAAAATTATATTTTCCCACAATATATGGGGGTCACAAAAGGAAACTAAAATATTTTCTATTATTAGTACTATGTATATATGTAGATTACATATTTAAGAATTACATTAATGGAGCTTATATTCTTTTTGGAACTGTATCTAAAATTGAAAATGAATCTCAATTTTCCTAAAACACTTCTCACTTTTAACATAAAAGAACATTAAAAATACCTGTAATGATAGCTAATATCCCAAGTGCACCAAAACTAAACATTATTTTTCAAATCAAGTTATATATATCTAGAGTTAGAGTAACAAAAAACCTTCAGGACATATTCAATTCAACTCCTTCTTTTTACAGAAAGATTCCTAAAGTGATTTGGCTAAGTTCTATAACAGAGATGACACCAAAATGCTAACCCTGGGATTCCTCGTCCAGTTCCTTACCTCTCTAAGAGCATACAGATATGCTGCCTATCTTGCAGAGCTGTTCTACAAATTAGAAATGATGTGAGAATAATCTTTCATGTATGTGAAGTAGTAAAAGAGTAAAATGTAAATAGGTAAAAATGGGTAAAAAGGCATTCAATTAATGATAGCAAAGCTATAATAAAATTTTCCTATTATACCACACTGACTCTAAAGAAATAACAAGTTCAAGGTTCATTAAGGACAACGATGAGCACTTATGATTCAAAGTGAAAACAATACTGACTGACAGTAAATGCATAGGGATAACTGGAAAGACAGGAGATTAAAAGAAAAAACTATACATAAGAGTGTATGAACATATGCCATCTACGTGCACAAACATAAATGGAAAACACTAATCAACAAAAGCAAATTAATGTAATTTATTAAGTATTTAACTGTCTAAGAATCACAGAGTAAAGAAAAATTCAGTGTAGGGTGAGGTTAACCTGAAAATCCCTCAGATTCTCAAATCTGAAATACATTTTTAGAAGGGAAAGAAAGGACCATGGGGAAGAGGAAATTTCAAAAAGAAATTAAGGGCACAGCAGAGGCATAAACAACTTAAGCTAGACCTAGAAAGAGTGAGCAAGTTTCTGATTAGCTTAGAGTGGAGACAAAGTACTTGCTAAAGATTACAAAGAAAAAGTCTACTGAGATGGAGAAGGAACATAAAAGACAGCATAAGAGAAGTAAGTTCTGAAAGCAAGACAGTGTTAGGAGTCAAACTAGAATTCTGATCCCAATATTCCCATTGCCTCAATATGAGTAGTCAGTACATAAAACCCCATGTGGTCCTCCTGATGTCTGAAAAATGAGTGAGATACATAATACCTAGAATTACTCTTAAGTCTAAATGTTCTCTGTAGCAATTAATAATAGGGAGCTACTACAGGGCAAGAGTCACAAACACAAATGTCTACAGCCAGGGAGACCCAGGAAATGCTAAAATTGAGCCAGTTTAAGAAGTGCAGTACTCCAACCTTACCATATTATATCCAACTTTCTCAGTGACGAAGAGACAAGAGGATTTGGGGAGGGAGAGAGGTTTTATGAATTGGAAAGATCATCAACTAGACACAAGAGAAACTACAAAGCAACTGCTTATCAGGGTTACTACATTGGCCAATTTCTTGAGACAAGCCAGAAATACAAATTTTCATATAAAACTTCTCAAGTTTAAACACCGATTCAAAATATTTTAAGAAAATACAGGCTGGGCACGGTAGCTGACGCCTGTGGTCCCAGCTACTCAGGAGGCTGAGGTGAGAGGATCGCTTGAGTATTGAGGACGCTAAGACTGCAGTGAGCCACAAGCGTACCACTGCACTCCAGCCTGGGTGACGGAGCAAGATCCTGTTTCAAAAAAGAAAAGGAAAGAGGAGAGATCCAAGATGGCCGATTAGCAACAGCTCAGGAATGTAGCTCCCAGTGAAAGCGCAGAGAACGAGTGGACACCGCACTTTCCAACGAATTTTTGTTGCCCACAGACTGGGAGATTCCCAGCAGAGGAGCCACACGGGTCGCCAGCGCGACTCTTTTGGCCGGCGCGGCTCTTTTGCCGGCGCCCGGTGCGGCGCTTCCCAGTGCGGAGTATACGGGACGGACGGGCTCGGCTGGTCCCATCCCCACAAGGAAAACAGCAATTGGAAGCGCTGAGGACTGAGAGTTTCACAGCAAGCACAGCGAACCCGGGAAGGTCCGGCTCTGAGGGGAAAGGGTGTCCGCCAAAGGAAAACTAAGAAACCGAAAAACTTCATCACCTGGCGGAGAGAGATCCAAGATGGCTGCATAGCAGCGGCTCGGGATTGTGGCTCCCGGTGAGGGCGTAGAGAGCGAGTGGATGCCGCAATTGCAGACGAATATTTGATGCCCACAGACTGGGAGATTCCCGGCGGGGGAGGCACACGGGTCACCAGCGCGACTCTTTCGGCCAGCGTGGTGTTTCTCGGTGCGAAGTGTGCGGGACTGGATGCCCTTTTGGTCGGGTTTGGCGGGTCCTGTCCCCAAGGGAGAACAGCGGTTGGAGGCGCTGAGGACCCAGAACAAGCACAACTGAACCCGGGAAGGACCAGCTCTGTGGGGAAGGGGCGCTCTCCGAAGGAAAACTAAGAAACAGAAAAAACTTCATCACCAACAAGCCGGACGTCGACTCAGAGACCCAATCTGAAAGTCGGCAATTACAAAGACGACAGGTGGATAAATCCACAAAAATGGGAAGAAACCAGTGCAAAAAGGCTGAGAACACCCAAAATCAGAATGCCTCTCCTCCTACAGGGGATCGTAGCTCCTCATCAGCAAGAGAACAAGGCCTGACGGAGGATGAGTGTGATGAACTCACAGAATCAGGCTTCAGAAGGTGGATAATAAGAAACTTCTGTGAGCTAAAAGAACATGTTCCAACCCAATGTAAAGAAACTAAGAACCTTGAAAGAAGATTTAACGAAATGCTAACGAGAATGGACAACTTAGAGAAGAATATAAGTGAATTGATGGAGCTGAAAAACACAACACGAGAACTTCGCGAAGCATGCACAAGTTTCAACAGCCGAATTGACCAAGCAGAAGAAAGGATATCAGAGGTCGAAGATCAACTCAATGAAATAAAAC
>PVKP010037362.1:0-21705 GCA_004027715.1 Plecturocebus donacophilus | reverse complement strand
AATGCCTACGACGAGTCAGTACTCGGTGAGATGTGGGAAAAGATGGTTATGATGGTGATTCTGGCGTGAGGAGTCGTGATGCGCTCCTTCAGGGCCCTGTACTGCCCCGTTATCTCAGGCCGAAGGGAGGGGAGCAAGTGGCGACCTGGCCACGGCCCCTCAGCAAAAACCTATTCACAGGGGGTGAGGAAACACTCGCAGCTCCTGCTGACTCCCCTCAGGGATCTCAGTTTGCTTCTTTGTATGGGCCTTCAATGGAGAGCGAGTAACCCTCCACAGACTGTCCGAATTCTTGCATTTTTTACCCTTCCATTGCTGTATTGATTCTTTTTAAAAACAAAAACATCAACCCTAACTCTCGCCTCATGTTGTCTCTACAGAATGTTCACAGCAAAACACGTTAGGTCTGTTTTTAGATTCTTGAAGAATTAAATAGTGTTTCAAGATGTTTAATGTGTTTAAAGCTGGGAACCTGTTGGGAGTTCACAACATATACTGGGTAGCAAAAGAAATGGGAAAAAACCCACAAAACAAACTTTTAAAAAAAAAAGTCAGTACTCGGTTAGATGTGGGTAAAGATGGTTATGGTGGTCACAGGTGGCAAATACAAAGTCATTTGATTGATTCAGCAAAGCATGGTCCATATTACGAGGCACAGAGGAACTTGTGGGGTCCCTGTGGGTACAAGATACACGAGAGCCCAATACAATGCCAAGCTAATTGAGGGCTCTAAGAACAGAGCAGTGGGCAACAGAGCTCTGAGTTATAATAACTTGGAGGAGCTTGGTCAGGGAAGACAGCCTGGAGGAGAGGCCCATGAAAGGTCATTTAATAACAAAAGTATTTCCTCAGGGAAGGACAAAGAATAGGGGAAGGAAAAAGATCATCTAGAGCAGTGTTCCTCAGGAGCACCTGGGATGCTTTTAAAAACACAGACCCCTGGGTGGGGTGCAGTGTCTCATGCCTGTAATCCCAGCACTTTGGAGGCGAAGGTGGGTGGATCACTTGAGGGCAGGAGATCGAGACCAACCTAGCTAACACGGTGAAACCCTGTCTCTACTAAAAATACAAAAATTAGCCAGGTGTGGTGGTGCAGTCCTGTGGTCCCAGATACCTGAGAGGCTGAGGTACGAGAATCACTGGAACCCAGGAGACAGAGGTTGCAGTGAACCGAGATCATGCCACTGCACTCCAGCCTGGGTGACAGAGTGAGGCTCCGTCTCAAAAAAAAACAGCAAACACAGACCCCCGCCCCACTTCCAGGCAGTGGAATTCAATTGGTCTGGGGTGGAGCCCAGGCATCTGTATTTTGTTAAAACTCTCTGGGATTCTCATGTGCAGCTAGGGTTGAGATGTGCTAGTCTGAGCAAAGCAGACAGTAGGAGGAGGGATTTGCGGAGAAGAGCAATGGAAGTTGCCTTTGGGAAGACACAGGACAGCATGGCAAGGACCTCAGGGTCAGGCTCAGAGGCCTCATCTCCATTCCATTTTCACATGGAAGGCATTGAAAGCTTTTGAGCAGTGCCACTTGTGGGGGCACAATCAGAGTGAAGGCTGCTGGAAGAAGGAAAGGATTGGAAGTAGGGGCAACTGTTATGGCTGTTGGACAGGGGAGAATTATACAGCCCTGACCTAGAGTGGTGACAGGGGACAGGTTTCTGGACTTGTGGAAGATAGGTGGGATGTCATCAATCCTGGATGTCTGCTAATACCTAGTGCGTCTTTGCGCATCCATCTGCTGAGTCCTTGTCAAGTTCACTGTCATCATTATGACAACATCATGGCAGGTGTGATGGTTAATGTTATGCGTCAATTTGGCTGAGCCATGGTGCCCAGATATGTGGTCAAACATTATCCTGGATGTTTCTGTGATGTTTTTGAATGAGGTTAACATTTAAATCAGTGTATTTTGAGTAAAGCAGATTGCCCTCTGTAATATGAGTGGGCCTCACCCAGTCAGTTGAAGACTTGAATGGACCAAGTCTGACCTCCCCTGAGCAAGAGCAAATTCTGCAGCAGATGATCTTCAGACTGGAACAGCAACATTGGCTCTTACTGGGGTCTCTAAACGATGGCCTACCCTGCAGATTTTGAACTTGCCAGCCTTCATAATCACGTGAGCCAATTCTTTAAAATAAATCTCTCTTCACACACACACACACACACACACACACACACACATAGCCTATTGGTTCTGTTTCACTGGAGACTAATACAGTAGGGATACCTCCATCCCTTTACCAACCTGCAGCTTCAACAGAGCTGAGCTGTCTTGGCCAGCTTCGGCTCAGGGATGCCTCTTAGCCAATCCATAGCAACAAGCATGGTGCCACCTTCCTTACCAAAGCCCTATCTCATTTATTGCAAGAGCCTGGTGCCTTAAAACTGGGTATACATCTGGATTTTCTTTGCATAAACTAAAATCTCTTAACTAAACACAGAGTATCAGACAGGATGCTTTCAGTAAAAAACCAAAAACTCCAACTCATAAGTAAATATTTGGCTTATGTATTAGAAAGCCCAAGGGCAGGTCAGGCTCCAGGACTGGCACGGCAGCAACTGAGCACTGCCGTGAGAATGGGCTCCTTCCAGCCATCCTCCCTGTCTCAGTGTTAACTACATCCTCAGGTTCCAGATGTCTTCACCAGTCACTGCAGCATCAAGGCAAAATGACGGATCCTTGCTTCCTGCAGCTGTCTCTTAGGAAAGAGGAAACTCTCTCCAAAGACCCTCAGTAAATTTCCCTCATATCTCATTGGCCAGAACTGGGTCACATGACCATTCCTGAACCAATCACTAGCAGGGTGAATGAAATCATGTAAATTGATTTAGACTGACTACCTTGGATGGGATAGGTGTTAGAACAAATGAGGACAACCAACTTCACTGTCCCCCCATACTTGGGACAAACTCTGTTAAAAGAATCCCTCTGGACTCACATCCATTTGATAAATGTTCAATTAATGAGGTGGGTTCTGACTGGTGAGATGGCTACACCATTGACAACTATTCTGAATCATGTTTTACTATATTTTGCCCCGTGATTATTTCTAGAGGCCATGAACTGTCTTGCAAATGCCACTACCAACATGTCACTGTTCCAGTGAGGCTTTTTCCAGCCTTGAGTAAGAGATCACCCTATATGCCACAAGGATCAGGGAAGACGGTGATGACAAAATACCTAGCACAGTGCACATCATGTCATCTAATTCCCCCAGGAGCTCTAGAAAGTAATCATTATTCCTTATGTCAGCTAGGGACGCTTCAAAGGCAAGGAACAGAACACCCGAAGGCGATCAATGACTAATGACTTCCTGTAACAGAGAGTCCCAGTTTGACTCAACAGTTCAGCATTGTCATCAGGATCTTTCTCTCCTTCCCCTGTGTCATTCCCAATCATGGAATTTAATTTATAAGCTCATCATTTCATTGTTATATAATGATTGCTTTAGCTGTGACTATCACATTTTTGCACAAATGAATTCAAGGCAGGAAATAAAGGCAGAAAAAAAAAAGTTTTTCATAAACCTCCAACCAGATGTTCTACTGGTCAGAATCTGGTTACACGTCAGCTTTTAAACCAATTACTGGCTTAGTCCAACATGACACATCCCCAGGGTAAGCACATCACCAACAAGGATGACCCCAGGGTTCTGTTAGATGGAGGTAATAACTATTCAGTGGGCAACTAACAATGTCTGTCACATGCCTATTCTACAAATGATGAAATAGATTCCAAGGGGTTAAACCAAATGACCAAGGTCACCCAGCCTGCAAAAGGCAGAAGTATGGCCAGGCCTGGCAGCTCACACCTATAATCCTAGCATTTGGGAAGGCCAAGACAGGAGGATCGCTTGAGCCCAGGAGTTTGAGACCAGCCTGGGCAACATGGCATAAAACATACCGGATCACCTCTACAAAAAAATAGCCAGATGTGGTGGCATGTGCCTGTGGTCCTAGATACTCAGGAGGCAGAGGCAAGAGGATTGCTTGAGCTGGGGAGGTAGAAGCTGCAGTGACCTGTGTTCACGCCACTGTACTCCAGCCTGTGGGACAGAGTGAGACCCTGTCTCAAAACAAAACAAACAAAAAGAAAAACAAAAGTAGTATTAAAATCCAAGTTGAGATATTCCAAATCAAGGGTCTTTCCATCGTAACATGATAACAGGTGAGGATGTGTACCTTGAAGCTTTTTTTATTCACGTTCCTGAATCTTCCACTGGCCAGTTACACACTTCCTGACCTGGTTACCTCAGTGTGGATGACTCTCCACCCTCACTGTCTGATGGCACCATAACAATTGCAACCAACTGGACAAGGGCTTCCAGTTGCTGTTTGAGGGATACCCAGACACAGCTCCACCACTTCCAGTGTAGTCATTAACACCCAGCTGTTAAAGGGAATGTCTCCCTGTTTGCACCGAGCCAACTTTATGACATCCATTGAACACGAGAGAACTGCAACCAGAACCATTTATAGAGTTAATCTGAGGGCCTGCAATGATATAAATGTCTAATGCTTTTTCCAGGTGTGGGCCAGGGGAAGCTATGTGTATAAACCTTGGGTTGAAAAAGGACTGACATAGGAGGGTCAGTGTCATGGAAAACATGGCTCAAACCTCTGGTTGGGAACAGGGTACCTTCCTCTAGTCCTATCATAATCCTGGGCTGGCCATCTCTTCTCTCTGGGCTGTTCTGCTCACCCTCCTTGCTTTTTCCCACAAACGCCCTGGAAGAAAAGAATTCTTACTCATCTTCATTTTCTTATTAATGGTTAAGGATTGGCATATAATGGGTACTCAGAAAGTATTTGAATGAATGAATGAATGAATGAATGGAGTAAATAAACAGGTGAATGGATGTCTCTCTCCCCTGAGGGAGGAGTAACATCTGATTTCTTCACTCCTATCTGAAACAGAGGAGGAGCTAACTCATCTGCAAATCTGTTGAGTGAAGACATGAATGAATAAAATATTTCAAACCTGGGGTTGAATTTACTGACTTGACCTAGCTATTGTACTCGATGGTCCCTCTGCCCAGGACTTTCTTCCCCTGACTCACTCAGGTCTCCGCTCAAATGTCCCCTTCCCAGAGCTGCTGTACCGATCACCCTATCCAAGATTTACTACCCCCCGCTCCAGCACCTCCTGAAGCTTCATCACATGCCTTGTTCATTTTCCTTCCTGGTAGTTTTCTTAATATGCAATTATTGCATTTCTTTACAGTCTGTCTCCCCCTACTACAAAATAAGCTCCTTGAACACAGGGGCTGTGTCTGTCTCAGTCACTGCAGTACCCCCATTAAAATGTCTGGCATACGGTAAAACTTCAACAAATGTTTTTTGAATGAATGAATAAGTGAATATGACTTCCAACCTTTCCTATGGCTGCCAGTGTCCCCCTCTTCCCATTTATTCAAATTTCCCAGAGCCTCTCACAATATAAAGCATCTTAAAAGTCTTTTCAGCCTTGGCTTTAGTCACCTCACACCGCCTTGGCTCCCTACCCCTCTGACCACACTCCCCATCCTTCCCCTGCCCCCACAGTCCTATCCCTCATCCTCTGAATTACTGGTCATGTTTAATTATTGTACAACCACACAATAGAATAGACACTTAAAATGATGTTGAAGAAGGGTGTATATTGATGTGGAAAGTCATTCACAATATATTGTTAATTAACAAGGTAATTTTATACAGGTAGTTAGATTCCATTTCTATAAAATCTCTGTGTGTAGGTACATGTGGATGTATCACATAAAAACAGGGGATTATACAACAAAATATTAACAGTGAAAACATTTGCGTATATTCAGTATGTTGTCCTTGTTTTTTTATGATACTTCTGAATCCCTTGTATAATTTCTGAAAATATTAAGTTAAACCACATGAAATTGCCATTTTGATACATCAAAAATGGTAAAATGTCTTCTATTTCATATGTTAGTTGAAACAAACAATAAGAGCAGACAAAACATAAAGACTAAGAGAGCCAAGATTGCATGCCGAGGGGAACTGCGTGCAGGGAAGCCAACCCCACATAGTAGGACCAGGTTTGGGGAAAGAGAAATGGGACGGGTCTTTGAAAGCCAAAAGACTAAGTCACCATGTCCTGTATTAGGAGGCTGAAGTCCCTGGTCAGTGCTGACTGACAGGTGTCACCTGGATTATTCATGAAGCAAGGAGACAGTTGGGGGTGATGGACACAGCTGGGGACTATGTCTGAGGACTCTTGTGTTCCCTGCCTTGGCTCCTCACATCAAGTGCCTGATTTGGGGATCATGGCACCCACTTATCATTTGAGCAGAAGCCAACTCTGTGCCACTGTCAGCAGCCTGGGAGGCTAAGTCAAGACTCATCAGAGGAAAAAGAGGAGGAGGGAGAAAAGGAGAAGGGGAGGGAAGAAAGGATATTCTATTTTCCAAGCCCAAGTGTCAATGGCAGGTGTTTACGCTGGTGCTAAGACTTTTCACACCCTGGCTTCTGAAAGAGATAGTGATGCCACACGGATCCATGGCACTCATTTGAGAGTACTGAATGCACAGTATGGAAGGAAGATTACTGATCTAGATGTTCAAAGGAGCCTCTCATGAAGTTCCACAGCAATGATTTTGACATGCTGCCGCATTCATCAAAAGGTTTTGTTACAGATAAGACACCTCGCTCAGAAGTGGAAAGCCAAACGTAAGGAAGAGTGGGGAGAAGGTGGAGTCTCCGGAGCATTGGTGGCTCAGGGTGTGGCCACAACCGGCCCTCAGGCCACATACCAATGCTGTCCCAAGGCTTTGAATGGCTAGTGTAGGCTGTCACCCACAGCTAAAAAAGGGGGCTCCATCCACCACTGGAAGGCAGTGACAGTTTAAAATTAGATACAGCTGAGAAAATGAAAAGGGGAAAAGCAAATAAATATATCTCTAGATGGAAAAAAAAAAGCCAAAATGAAAATGACAAGACCTAGAATTTGGGGAAAAAAATAATAAATTCTACCAAAAACAACCAAAGGGCTAAAATCTTTAGCAAGGACAAATTGGCTAAGAAAGACACAAAATCAAAAAATAAGTGGGCAAAGGATATAAATTATTACATCATTAAAAAAAACCTAGATTTAACAATGAGATTATATCACACCAGTCAGAATGGCTACTATTATTAATAAAAAGTCAAAAATAACAGATGCTGGTGAGGTTGCAGAGAGAAGGCAACTGTTATACACTGCTGATAGGAATGTAAATTAGCTCACCCATTGTAGAAAGCAGTCTGGAGATGTCTCACAGAACTCAAAATAGAACGATCATTCTTCCTAGCAATCTCATACTGGGTATATACCCAAAGAAATACACATCGTTCTACCATAGATACATTCACACATATGTTCATCACAGCACTATTCACCATAGCAAAGACATGGAACCAACAACCTAAATCGATAGTGAATTGGATAAAGAAAATGTGATACATATACCCCGTGGAACACTATGCAGCCATAAAAAAGGAGGTCATGCCCTTTGCAGCAACATGAATGCAGCTGGAGGCCATTATCCTAATCAAATTAAAGCAGGAACGGAAAACCAAATACCACGTGTTCTCACTATAAGTGGGAGCTAAATACTGAGTCCACATGGACACAAAGAAGAGAACAATAGACACTGGGGCCTATTTGAAAGTGGAGGATGGGAGGAGGGTGAGGACTGAAAAACTACCTACCAGAGACTATGCTGATAACCTAGGTGACAAAATTATCTGTACACCAAACCCCCATGACACACGATTTACTCTTATAGCAAACATGTACATGTGCCCCTTACCATAAAATAAAAGTTGGAAAGGAAAAAGAATATGGATTTAACTTATTTTTCAAAAACAGGAATTCAACTTCACCAGCAATCAAAGAAATATAAATTCAGACAAGAAGATGTCAGTTCTCTGTTGTCAAATTAACAACAGTTTTAAAGTTTAAAAGTATATAACAGGTCAGGCATGGTGGCTCATGCCTGTAATCCCAGCACTTTGGGAGGCCAAAGTGGGTGGATCACCTGAGGTCAGGAGTTCAAGACCAGGCTGACAAACATGAAGAAACCCCATCTCTACTAAAAATACAAAATCAGCCAGGCATGGTGGCGCATGCCTATAATCCCAGCTACTTGGGAGGCTGAGGCAGGAGAATCACTTGAACCCAGCAGGCGGAGGCTGAGGTGAGCCAAGATCACTCCAGCCTGGGCAACAAGAGCAAAACTCCAAAAACAGAAAAACATATAATAGCCCATGCTGATGAGGATGGAATCATATAGGCATTCTCAATATTTACCTATGGACTTGTGAATTTATATATACAGGAAATTAACAATGTGTAACAGAATTTGTTAAGAGTATTCAAGACCTTTGGCTCAATCATTCTATTTCTGAGCATCTATCTTAGGAAAGCAATAATTTTTTAAACTAAATTTTATTTATAATAGTTTAAAATTGAAACAACTTTAATCTTCAATAATATTGGGATGATTGGGGATATGACAACCTATTCATTCACTTAAAATAATATTATAAAGATTTACAGTGATATGTAAAAAACATATTAATAAATTCAAATAAAACCACATAAAATGCTTATCACCTAATAGTAAACGAAGAAAAATCAGGGAAAAAAACTGCCTATGTAGTGGACTCCATACTCTGTAATAATCAAAATTAAACAGAGTAAAAAAGACAAGAAAGAAATAACCCAAAATGTAAAAATTGGTGTGATTGGAACGTCAGTGACTTAAGGATTTTCTTCATATTCATTTTATTATCCAGTTTCTTTAGTACCTTAAAACAAGAAAAAAGTGAGTAAGCTATGCTCTTGACAGACAGAAAGAGCAAAGATATCTGCACTTTCTATATCACAAATAATGAAGTGTAATGAAGCCAAGCACACGCCGGCCTGTCTGCCCCACTCTGTCTTCCTTCCCCTGAAGGCAGTTCTGGCTCACCCTGTTAGCATGGAACAAATTCACATAGTGCACAAATGTCAGCACACCCAAACAGAAGAAAAAGAAGGAAAAAAAACACAAAAAATGGAGAAATCTAATAAAACATATGAAGCACTATCAACTTGACACTTAATAGAAATCCACAAATAAGACAGAAGTATCTGATCCTCCTGACCTGGGCTTTTTTTTTTTTTTAAATCTAGAAATATTGAAAAGTAAGAAAAATAGCAAAGGATACTTAAAAAGTGTATTTTTAAATATCAAGGGTCTCAAAGAGATTGAAATATTCTTATCTCAAAAGAAATATACATTTGATACGTAAAAATTTCTCCGTGAATTTGGGCATGGGTCAATGGAGGCTGCTGCTCCCAGGCAAAAGAGAACCAGCCTTGGGAGTTTAAATCTTGGCTCCTTCCCTGGCTGGCTGCACGCACTCTGTAAGGTACGTCATCCTTTCCCACAAGCTGAGTTTCCTCATCTGTGAAATAGGCATGCCACCTTCCTAGGTCGTAACCAGGAGCCTCTGCTCATTATGACTTCTCTTTTTATTAATTTGAATTATTATTTTTTTATTTTAGAGACAGGGTTTTACTCTGTAGCCCAGGCTGGAGTGCAGTGGTGTAATCATAGCTCATTGTAGCCTTGGACTCCTGGGCTCAAGCTATCCTCTCACCTTGGCCCCTTGAAGCACTGGTATTACAGGGGTGAGCCACCACACCTGGCCCCACTTCTCTCTTAATTAAGCAGCCCCTCCCGCTGAAGCTGGGCAAGGCGCTTCATTATTATCCTAGTGAATCAATAATAAGATAGCAAATGTCAAAGGTGTAGGGGTCACATGGATTCTGCTCTACTTTCCCTTGATGAATTGCCTTTAGATAAAGTTTGCACCCTGAATGCTAGACCCCAAGTAGCAAGGGTCCAAAGTAGGTTATTTGCTCCAACTCTGCACACAGGCAGGTCTTGAGTTCTCCAGAACATCTAGCATGGCTTCCTTCAATCATCAGGCATTTATTGAGCAACTACTCTATGCCAAGCACTGTGCTGGGTGCTGGAGATGTAACCATAAACAAGGCAGCACTTGCTGTCCCAGAGTTTAGGACGGTGACAGAAACAGACCAGGAAAATAGGTCTTTGCAACACAGACTGATACGTGACCCATAACAAATCCCAGCTTTACCATTTACTATCCATGTGTCCTTGGACAAGTGACTCCACCTCTCCGTACCTCACCTGTGAAAGGTGAGTTCCCACCTCTGAGGGCATTGAGAGTCTAAAGGGAACTCATATGTATTGAGTGCTTAGAACAGTGTTTGGCACATGCGGGCACAATGGAGGCACTTGCTATGAGCATTAGTGTTCACCAGTATTTGTATTAGTATTGACGTTAAACTTAGTACTAGCTTTAAGGACAGGCCTGTAATCCCAGCACTTTGGGAAGCCAAGGCGGGCAGATCATTTGAGGTCAGGAGTTCGAGACCAGGCTGGATAACATTTCGAAACCCTGTCTCTGCTACAAATATAAAAAAAATTAGCAGGGTGTGGTGGTACATGCCTATAAGGCCAGCTACTCAGGAGGCTCAGGTGGGAGAATCGTTTGAACCTGGGAGGTGGAGGTTGCAGTAAGCTGAGATTGAGCCACTGCACTCCAGCCTGGGCAACAAAGCGAGACTCTGTCTTAAAATAAAATAAAATAAAGTAAATGGTTCACACCTGTATTCCCAACACTTTGGGAGGCGGAGGTGGGTGGGTCACCTGAGGTCAGAAGTTCGAAACCAGCCTGGCCAACATGGTAAAACCCCATCTCTACGAAAAATACAAAGAAATTAGCCAGACATGGTGGTGGGCGCCTGTACTCCCAGCTACTCAGGAGGCCGGAGCAGGAGAATCGCTTGAACCTGGGAGGTGGAGGTTGCAATGAGCCAAGATCATGCCACTTCACTCCAGCCTGCGTGACAGAGCAAGACTCTGTCTCAAAAATAAATAAATGAATAAACTTAGTACTAGCTTTAAGATTAGCGTTAGTACTACTTGTCGTAGTATTCGTATTAACATAAGCAAAGCACTGGGATACAAAGCAAAGTTACCTTATCCAGCCTGGAGATGAAGATGAGTGAGGAAGCCTTCCTGGAGGAAGTAACATTTAAGTGAAGACCTGAAAAATAACTAGAATTCACTTGGTGAATGTGATTGTGGGAAAGTATTCTAGGAAGAGAAGACTGTGTGTGCAAAGGCCCAGAACAGAGAGAAAGCAGAATGCATCTGTACAGTTAACGAGAAGCCCCTCTGAAGTACAGAGGGTCCCGGGAAATGGGGGCAGAGATGAAGCTGTCGAGGGTGGGAAGGAAGAAGGTCCTGCAGGGTCTGTGGGCCAATGTGGGGAGTTTAGACTCTACCTTGAGGTCACTGAGGTCTCTTGGTAGGGACATTACATGATCAGATCTGGCTTTTAGAAAGACTTTTCAGGGGCTGTGTGGGGAGGGAATGATAGAGGATTGGCTGGAGGCAGGGAGTCCAGGACAGAAGCATCTGTCATCATTCGGGAGAGGGAGGATGACGACCCACCAAGGCCTGGCAACGAGGTAGACAGAAACGAGCGGGCCCAGGAGATTTAGGGGACAGAGTGGGACAAACCCGGTGTCCACGGGGATGAGCAGGAAGCCAGGGAAGGCAGGCTCCGGGCTGAGTGGCAGGGACGTGGTTTTGAGATGTTTTTAACTTCTCGGATTTCAAGTCTGAATTCATACCGAGATAATGAAGTTCTTGGAGGGCCCACGACTGTTTTAAGCATCTGTGAATCCCAGGGGCCTGGTACACAGTGGGTGCTCAATGAATACCTCTGACTCGGGCCCCTCCTAGCCACCAGCCGTTCCACTGGGCTGAGCCACTGCCAAGCCCTTTACCACGGAAAACCAAACCGCAGTGGGTTTCCAGAAATGTGGAAAACATCCCCTCAGGAATCCAGACGTCCCCACAGCTCTCCTGTGCTGCACAGGAGTGGCAGGAGCGGGGAGCCAGGCTGGCGAGGGAGGCTCGGGGCTGGAGGCCTTGCTGCTCGGGAGAGCCATAAGGAGCCCTGGGGGAAGGCTTGGAAGAAGGGTTAGGGAGAACAGCGCTGACCTAGAGTCCAAGCCTGTGAAGGATCCCACACACGGGCTCCCCAACTCTCAGTAGCTACGAGGTAAGGCCGGGACAGGAATGTGAAGGCAATAAAAATCTCCAACCCACCCAAAGCCGTCCACACCAAACCCTCCCCGCCCAATACACACACAGAGAGACCACCTCCTCACCACCATTTATCCAGCATCTGTGAGGGGCCCTGTGCTTCATGATTCCTGTATAGCTCTGAGACACGGGATGCCTGGAAGGGAGGGGAACTCACTTGCCCAAGAGCACACAGCCAGTCGGGAAGGATGGGGGATTTGAACCTGGCGTATGTGATCCTAAAGCCCTTGCTTGCTTTTAACCGCCATCCGAAAGGCCAAAGCCTGGAGCTGGTGGCCGTGAGGTCAACTCAGCAAGCACATGTGTTTTGTTTGGACCCAACACTGTTTTAAAAAGTGGGAAATTTCACATAAAAATCCAGGTTTCCGGCTTCTCTTTAGAAACCAGATCTGGCAACCCTAGGCCCACATTTCCGCAGGGCCACAATTGGCCAGGCTGAGGAGCGGCTGCCCCTTAGATGAGGCTGTGCACTCTGCTCCCCAGCCCAAGTGCCTCACTGATGTCCCCTGCCTGGCCTCGGAACGCACTGACTTTGGACTGACAGGACCAGGAGCTCCCTCCCAGGAGAGAGCCCTAAATCCTTAAGATTCTGGCCCCAGGCACCATGGCTCATGCCTATAATCCCAGAACTTTGGGAGGCCAAGGCAGGCAGATCACCTGAGGTCAGGAGTTTGAGCCCAGTCTGACCAACATGCTGAAACCCCATATCTACTAAAATACAAAAAAAAATTAGCCAGGCATGGTGGCGGATGCTTGTAGTCCCAGCTACTCGGGAGGTTGAGGCATGAGAATCACTTGAACCCAGGAGGCGGAGGTTGCAGTGAGCCAAGATTGTGCCATTACACTCCAGCCTGGGGGACAAGAGCAAGACTCCATCTCAAAAATAAAAGATTCTGAGTTTCCTTTCTCAGCAACCCTCTACACCTTCTTTTTTTCTATGTTGAGTGCATGATCTTTAAAGTCATGTCTGGGACCAGGGGCTTCCTGCTTGTGGCCTCAGTTTTCTCACCTCTAAAATGCGGATGTTAACAGTACTGAACTGATAGGGTTATGGAGAGAATGAGATGAGTTTCCAAATTCTGAGTTTGGGCCATGTGAATCCCTCCCTTCCCCATTCTATGGAAGAGAATAGGTTTAGGAGTTGCTAACAGCCACTAGGAGCCCCAGGTAAGACAACATCTGTCAGAGAGGAACTGGAATAGACCACATTTATGGGTTCCTTAGGCTGGATGAGATGCCACCCCCAGGCTCCCATGGTCCTGGGGCTGACCCCTTTCTACAGCTTATTGACCTGGTGAACTTGCTGGTTCCTTCTGCATGCATTGCCCTTTTTAAAACACATGCTCTGGCCAGGCATGGAGGCTCATGCCTGTAATCCCAGCACTTTAGGAGGCCGAGGCAGGCAGATCATGAGGTCAGGAGTTCGAGACCAGCCTGGCCAACATGGTGAAACCCCATCTCTACTAAAAACACAAAAAATTAACTGGGCGTGGTGGCAGGCACCTGTAGTCCCAGCTAGTCAGGAGGCTGAGGCAGGAGAATCGCTTGAGCCTGGAAGGTGGAGGTTGCAGTGAGCTGAGATCGTGCCACTGCACTCCAGTCCTGGCAACAGAGTGAGACTCCATCTCAAAAAAAACCAAAACAAACCAAAAAAAAAAGAAAAGAAAACACTCTGTGAAGGCAACAACCACGTTTTCTTCATGTCTGTACCCTGAGGGCTCACTACATATTAGGAAATCTCTAAGTGATGGAAGGTCCTGGGCTCAGTCCTTGGACCTCTTCTCTTCTCTGTCTACACTTACTTTGTGATCTCATCCAGTTTCAAGGTTGTAGACACCATTAACGGATTGATGCCTCCAGCCCAGACCTGCTCCTGACCCCAGACTGGATATTGAGCTGCCTTCGTGGTATCACCGCTTAGAGATCTAATGATGCCTCAGGCTCAACATATCCAACAGGAGCTTCTCATATTCCCCCCCAAAACTAGCTCAACCCACAGCCTTCCCTCTCAGGTGATGGCAATTCCACCTTTCCAATTGTGCAGGCGTAAAAAATGAGATCATTCTGATGCCTGTCTTCCTCCTCCACCTCCCGTGGAATACCGATGGTTCTTGTCACCTCCACTACTACTATCCTGGTCCAAACCAACATTATCTCTTGCCTGGATGATTGCAATAGCTTCTTAACTGGTCATCACCCTGCTTGGACCCTTACTTCCTGATGGGCTATTCTCTACACAAGACCTGGAGTGATCATTTTGTGTTTTGTTTTGTTTTTGAGACAGGCTTGCTCTGTCGCCCAGGCTGGAATGCAGTGGAGCCTTCTCAGCTCACTGCAACCTCCACCTCCTGGGTTCAAGCAATTCTCCTGCCTCAGCCTCCCAAGTAGCTGGGATTACAGACGCCTGCCATTACATCTGGCTAATTTTTGCATTTTTACTAAAAACGGGGTTTTACCATGTTGGTCAGGCTGGTCTCAAACTCCTGACCTCAGGTGATCCACCCACCTTGGCCTCCCAAAGTGCTGTGATTATAGGCACGAACCACTGCACCGGCCTCCAGGGTGATCATTTTAAAACTGAAGTCAGATCATGTCTCCTCTGCTCGAAAACCTGGATTGCACTGCTCTTACTCAGAGTAGATGCCAGAACTCTTCACAATGGCCTACAAAACCCTATATGGCCTTGAGCCCTCTTTGGCCTTGCGTTTCTCTCCTTCCTTTACAGAGTTTCAGTGACTTGCACAAAGTCACTCAGCCAGGAAGGAAAAAACTGGGACTAGAAGTCTGTTTGAGCTTCAGGATTCTCAATCTTTCAATTACAAACACACCTTCCCAGAAAGTCTCATTGCTTTTCCTGGCCTGCAGTTTTCTCATCTGTAAAATAAGATACTTCCACCCACCTGGGTTACATCTGAGGGGGCAGTGGTATTAGACATTTTTTAATATTACATTCCGTCTCCAATATTTGATGAACCTGAATGGGGCCTGAGCAGGAGCTATGGATGAGTGAATGGATGAATGGATGGATAGATGGATGCATGGATATATGGGTGGATGGGTGGATGGATGGATGGATGGATAAATAAATTAATAATTAATGCTTAAGGGAAATTCTGAAATCTTAGTGAAGGAGAAAAGGGAGAGAAAATATTGCTGAAAGGGTGGTTTTTAGAAGCTCTGATTTAGAGTTGGAGGATTGAGATGATAGCCAGGACAGAAAAGCTTCCCTTACTAACCCAATGCTCCACGGGAGACCAAATTCTGGGTGAATGGGTCATATGAGAGGCAGGTTGAACCAGAAGACAGAACACAGACTTTAGGGCTCAGGGGCCTGGGTTCAAATCTCATCAGTGCAGCTTACTAGTTGTGTGGCATTAACCCCCGGTTTCCTTGGGGGCGGGGGGGATAATATAATCCTCCTTTCTTGCGGTACTTGTGAGGAGTAGACTAGATATTAACATATATTTTTAAGTGCCTGGCACATAGTAAATGTGTAGCAATGGTGCTGCCATCATGGCTAGAAAAGGCCTCAACCAGAGACAGGGGCCTCAGCCAGGCACCTCAGAGCAACTCCTGTCTTGACGCTGCCTGGGAAGCTTTGATGAGGGGTGCCAGAGGCAGAGGCCAAGTGCTCTGTCTATATCTGCCGATCTCTGGCCATTGGCTAGGCTGCCCAGCTGGCTCGAGGCCTTCTAGAATAAACAGGATGGGCCAGCCTCACGCGGAGTGGGCCTGGCTGCGTCGGTCCCTGACAGGTTCAGAGGCTTGTGAAAGAACCATCCACCTGCCCTGCCCTACCAGGCTTAGGGGAGAAGTTGGCCTCAGGGTCCAGAGCCTCAGCTTCTCAGGAAGCTCTCAGACTTGAGGGACTTTCCATCCACATGGCAGGAATTTTTCGCAGAAAGGAAAAAACTAAAAACCTTCATCCTTTGGCCTCTGGGAGAATATTCCTTTTATGTGAAACTGGCAGGGAGGAAAATTCAAGATTCCTTCTCCTTCGCCTAATTGATATCAACATGAAATATTCTAGCGTTGTTTTAATAAGACTTTGGTTTTCCAGCAAGAGTAGGGAAAAAAAAAAAAGAGAAAAAAAGATCTTCTCCTGGACCAGAATATTTTTAGCAAAAATATTTTGCTTGCATCCTCCCTGCCCCCGCCCTTCCCTGTTCCTGCCATGGCTTCAAAGGCACAGCAGCGCCGTTCTGGGGTGCTAAACAGCGGCCCACACTCGGCAGCCCCCTCCTCCCAATGCATGGCAGGCAGGCCGGCCAGGGAATGCCAAGCCAGGAAGATATTTTTTCCAGAAGCGGCATCTGGCTGCTTGGCAGAGGCACAAGCAGTTGTGCTGGCAGCCGGGGCTGGCCGGGGTCTGCCGTGCGTTTAGGCTGCTGCCTCTTCTGACTCTCTCCCACAGACACAGTGTTCTCTCTCCCAGGCTGGGCACCTCTTGTCCTCACCCCTCATGAGGACGGAGGGGGAGTACCTTAGAGCACCTGGGGGCTTTGCCCTTGGCCTCCTGACAGGATCTGACTCTGGAGACCCACCTGGGCTTTGTCCCTTGCCAACTTGCCCTTGGGCAGGTGGTTTAACTCTTCTGAGTCCTCAGTTTCCTCGAATGAGAAGGGGAGTCATCAGCATCCATATAAAGGAGGGTGCCTGTCTGCTCTGGCTTCTGCCTGACGCCCTGAGAGAATCTCTTACATGCTTCCCATCACACATGAAAGCCTCTGAAAGCATGGCCTCTGCTTTCTCAGGCTCTTAAAATCTTTGCCATCCCAGAGCCTTTGCAATTGCTGCGCCCTGCCCACCTCTGCCCACGTTTCAAACAGCTGACTCCTGGCACTTCGGCTCAGTGCTCAAAAGCCACCTCCTTCAAGAGGCTCCCTGGTGTCCCCATCTCCAGCAGCCACTCCTGACCTGCTGTCTCAGCTCCTGGACCTCTCCTGCAGAGCAGCTATCTCCTCTGCCACCCCAGGCTAGGGGCTCCATGAAAGCAGGTTTCCCATCTGTCATGTCAATCATCAATCCCAAGCACCTTGCACAAGACTTTCCCAATGACATGTGGATGAATGAAAGGGGCCCCAGGCTCACTGGAGATGCCTCTTATGTCTCTCATTGACAGCCCTTGGGGTTCATGATGTCCCTAGCCCACCCCCTCAGAGATGGGAAGGAAGGAGGCCAGCTTCCAGTGTGTGCCTCCAACGTGACACATCAGGACTGCCTCTGTTATCCCTTTCATCTGCACCCCAACCCTGCAAGGAGGAATCATTATTGCTGATTTACAAATGTGGATTCTGAAAAGTTGAGGGGCTGGCGTGTTGTCACACAGCTAAAGTGTGGCTAGCTCTGTCCGACCCTATTGCCCTCCTTCTTCCAACTCCCCATGGCTGGTCCTGCCACTGTGCTATGTGAGCTGGAGGCTCTGGTGTGATGTTGTGATGAACATTAATGACAGTTCCTATGCAAAATCCTTGTGCCATGCTGGGTGCCCTCCATCCATCATCTCATGAAACTTACAACAGCACTACAGATGGGGATCATTAAACCTCATCATGTAGATGAGAACACTGAGCCTCACAGGCATGAAGTGGTCTTCCTAGGCACACAAAGGAAGTAGGGGAGCTCCTTAAGTACTTAATGGAATGGACCCCACTGCTAAGGTGAGATCCTTCTAACATTTATACCATGTTTTCTAATGCACCTTCAACATCCACTATTCACCATGCAGCTAGCATGCACCTGTGCTCAACAACTAGTCATTGGATAGATGAATGGATGGATGGATGGATGAATGGATGATGGATGATGGATGGATGATGGATGGATGGATGGATGATGGATGGATGGATGGATGGATGAATGGATGATGGATGATGGATGGATGGATGGATGATGGATGAATGGATGGATGATGGATGAATGGTGGATGGATGGATGGATGATGGATGGATGGATGGATGGAAGGATGGATTGATGGATAGATGGATGGATGGATGGTTGGATGGATAAATGAATGGATAGATCCAGAGCTGAGATATGAACCTTGATCCATATCAAGAACCAAAGTTCCAGTTGAGCATGGTGGCTCACAGATGTAATTCCAACACTTTGAGAGGCCAACGCAGGAGGAATGCTTGAGGACAGCAGTCCAAGACCAGCCTGGGCAACATAGTGAGATCTTGTCTCTACAAGATAATCTTTTTAAAACTTAGCCAGGCATAGTGACGCACAGCCATAGTCCCAGCTACTCCAGAGGGAGAGGCAGGGAGATCGCTTAAGCCCAGGAGTTTGAGGCTGCAGTGAGCTATAATCACACCACTGCACCCTATCTTGGGTAACAGAGCAGACCCTGTCTCAAAAAAAAAAAAAAGAAAAAGAAAAAAACAAGGTCTCAATTCTAGCTCTACTCTCCATCCCAGGCCTACACAAGGGTCTAAAACCCATGGATGCTCAGATGCCAGCTTCAAGGTATATGGCCCCCCCAGGAGCTGGCCCTGTAATGAAACCATTGCAAGCAGCCCTCACAGTTCTCTCTCCCATCCTCATCACCCCATAGAAGGACCAGGGGTCAGAAATGACAATCACAGCTAATCCAGTGAGTTCTGCAGCCACCTTCTAAGTGCTCATGCAATTCCACCTCTCCTTGAGACATCTGAATGAGAATGTTGACCAATACCCTGTGACTGCAGGGAAACGGAGGCACAGAGAGGGGAAGGGACTTGTCAAGGTCAATCAGCCTTGGTTCCTGGGGTTGAGCTTGATCTGCATGGAAAGAGCCTCAAACACTGTTTTGTGCCAGCTCACTGGGATCCTCTGCCTTGAGTACATTTTTACAGCTTCTTCTTTGCAGACAGAGTGCTTGAGGCCCAGACACAGTCGTGGTGCCTGTGGAGGGGCAAGCTGATCAGCCTCAAGACAACCTCCAGCTTCATGGGCAGCCCTGGCAGCTCACCAGAGCCAATCAAACACACATCTGAAATGGTTTTCTAGGCCAGGGAGGAGGGTGGAATATTCCTCCATCAAGCAAAGTGTCAGATTGGTTGTCCATACTCTCAGCCTAGTATTCAGAGCACATCTCTATGGGTTTCAGCTCATCTCCTAGCTTTACCCAGTTGACCTTCCAGCAGGGCTATAGCCACTGCAAGGCCTTTCCAAATATTCTCTGTTCTTTCTGCCTGGAGGCACTTTCCTATTTCATCCCTTGTAGAATTCTCACTCCTCCTAGAATGCCAACTTGGAGGCCCCCACCCTTGAACTTTCCTCCTACCTGACTCTTCCCATTTCTCCACCCCAGCATTCTGTTCCATCATGGCCTTGTGATGTGAGTTAACGTGCAGCAGAAACCTTGTCAAATAATCTTGATATCCATCCCCTCTCTGGTCAATCCCAGCACCTGGCACATTTAAGCGTCGGTCCCTGATGTCCTGAATCTCCGAAGGTTTGACCTCTCCTGCAGTCACCGAGCTCTGTTCTGAGACGTGATTTGTTGTGAAATGTTCTGGCTAACTTGGTGAATCCTCTGTACTGCAGAAGAATGCAGGCCTTTAGCAGCTATTTCAGATGACTCACTAGAGGCTGAGGATGATTAAGGGAGCATTAATGTGACTCTTTTCTCTCCAGTTCCTAAAACCTCCCTGGCCTGCTCACAGATGTATTCCCAGCACCCGACACCAGGCTGGCACAGGCCTTGTTTCTTGCAGGAGGAAGAAATGAATAAAGGCAGCGCTCAGCTCAGCAGCCCCTAAGCTGTCTACATCTGCAGCTTTCCCTCTCTCGGAGGGTGACACAACACAAATGTCACAGGTTGCAAGCAGAGAGGCCCGGGGTTGAATCTTAGTTCTGCGTCCTCCCACAGTGAGAAGGTGGGCAAGTCACAGGAGTGACAGTGCAGAATGCTGGAGTCTGTTGGAGACTTAAAGGCGTAACAGCACAGAGGCACAGGGCTTAACTGCAGCTTGGGAAGGTCTGTCCTGCCCTCCTCCAACTGCCCTCCCTCATACCTGCCCCTGCATCTCAAGGGCCTTTGTCTGTCCCCATCTGCCTCTGCCCTGGGCCTGCCTGCCTGCAAGCTCTGCCGGCTGGTGCGGGGCAGGTGGGTCTGGGAGGGCCAGGCCGGGCCATTTCTTCCCTTCCCTTCCCGCCCCACCCTCCTGCCGGCAGCCAGCTGTGGGGCAGACATTCCTAGGCCTGCTTATTGATATTCAGGAATGGAACTTGAGCCGGCTCCGGGTGCCCAGAGCAGGCAGGCACTCCTGCCCTCTGCTTGGGCTCTTCTGCCTATATTGGGAAGACCTCCACAGCCTCACCAGCCAGAAAGAGCATCCCAGGCCACCAACCCCAGCAGCTGGATGTTGGGGGAAACTGAACCCTGAAGTGGGGACCCCCTCAACAGCCCCAGGGCATCCAGGAATCTGGGGGTGTGGGTGGCTGAGGTCTCCCAGCTCGCTGTGCAGTGCTCATTCTCTGCCAGCTCCCTGAGTTGCAAAGTGTCCCCAGAGCTTCCTGCTCCTCCAGGTGCTTCCGAGTCGTTCCCAGCCCCACACTGCTCTCCCGAGGCCCTGCCCGAGGCCCCACAGAGGGAGGGGGCTGGATCCCAGGCTGGGCTGGCCGGCCTTCCCACACTGTCTCAGCGGGAAGACAGGAGTCTCCTCCCTCCCAGCAGCAGATTGCCAAGCCTCCACCTCACACCTCTGGGTTTTTGCAGATGGGCTTGTTTTTCCTTGGGGTGTGAAAGAGCTGGTTGGTCATCGAGGGGGGACTTCTCCCCTCTAGGCAGCTGCTCGGGCCAGCCACAAACTCCCATCTCCCCAGGAGATGGCCCCTGACCCAGGGGTCACAGGGTGGAGAGGGGGTGGTGCCCTCCCAGAGTCAGTTGGGACTGGCCTTAGGGGGCCCAGCCCCAAGGACTGAGGCTCCCACCCCAGGAGGTGGCAAAAAGCCTCCTCCATTGCTCCTTGTAAAGCAAGATAAGCACCTCCCCAGCACCCTTGGCTTCTGCTCATGCTTCCCAGCCTCAGCTAAATCCTACTGGACCCAAGTGTCCACTAGAAGGACCCTGGGCCCCACATCCCTGTAAGGGGGTCCATCCCCTCATAACTGATGCTACAGGCTCTTATCCTCAGGCTCTCTGCACAGTCTCTCTCCTGACCCAACTTCCATCCTTCCCACCTTCCAGAACCTTCTCCCAGGACCCGGAAGAACCCCAGCCCCATACACAGCACACTCCCTCACACACAGCTTCCTCCTCTTCCCAGCTCCTCCCTTCCATGGCCTTGGGGAGCCGCCTCTGCCTCGGGGACATCATCTCCCTCCTCCCTCCTAAGGGCTTTTCTCTCCCACCTCAAGACAGGAGGTAGAGGCGGCCCCACCTTGCGTCCATGGCCACTTTCTGGCCTACACTGCCCTATGCCTTCCCAAAACACCTGTTCTCTCGGGATACAGCTGTTTGCCGCATCTCGCCCCCCTCACTGGGGTCCACAGCCTCTCGGGCACGCTTCACTCCCTGAGGAGCCCCCCA
>PVKP010037361.1:0-13022 GCA_004027715.1 Plecturocebus donacophilus | reverse complement strand
GACTTTTACCTTAAGTTATTTTCTCATGACACACAACTTTCCAAGAAAGCTTTCCCTGCTTTTCTTACTAGGATTTTTTTTTCCTCTATTTTCATCATTCACTCTCCCATTTGGTCAGTCTCTCTCCTTCCCTCTCTGCCACTGTCCGCACTCTCCCAGCTGCTATCTTCTCTTGCAATCTTCAGGTAGGCAGTCCATAGGAATCATAAACCCTCAGTTACTGAGTTCTTACTCTGTGCTCAGCAGGATGCATTAGAGTGTAGTTTGATCCCGTTTTTGCAATAATTCCCTTATGCTGGGAATTATTACTGCACCTATTTTTTTGAATGACAGATAAAGTTCAAACATCTCTGTTTATGTTGCATAAAAGCAGTGAGGTGTGAATCCCAGTTGATTCGAATCCATACACAAGATAACACCAAGTTATACTACTTCATGGCTTTTTGTATCCCCAACTCAATTCAAAACGTATTTCAAACATTGGATTTAACAAAATAGGACTCCCATACTTATTTTTTCAATGTAAGAAGGCACCTTCAAAGTCATTCTGTTTAAACTGTACCCAATATTTGAATGTCTTTTACACTATCTCTGTCGAGTGGTCATCAAGCCTCTAGATAAAAGCTTCCAGTAGCAAAGGATTGAAATAATAGTTTTTTTAAAAATCTGTTGCACTATGTTGTAGCATAGGTCCATGATATTCCATTGTTCTGCCTTACATAAAACTGGGAACTATTGATTGTGATTTTTCACATAATAATTTTGAAAAGCTACTGACACCTTTCCATTTTTTTTCTTTTCAAAATAGTATGTTGTCTTAGTCTATTTTAGTAAGTGTTACATTTTTTAAACTAACTTAACAGCATACCTTTATGTGTATTTCTGGTTTAATTGTTTTTTGAGACTAGATTGTAGCAATGACACATATAGGAAATGGTAAACTGTCTTGCCTTTCTACTTCAAATCAAACACAGAGTAAATTAGGAACCAAGAAATGATTTACAAATTTTTATCATGTCAGAGAACAAGAATGATTCATATTTTATTTATTTAAAATAGTTTGCTATAATTATCACAGTTTTTAAAATCCAAAATGCTGACTCAATTCTATTCCAGGTAATCAGGTATTTTTGTTTTCTTTTTCCACATAATCTCATATCAAAATAAAACAGAGCAGAAGTCTGAAGAGAGATAGACAGAGAGCATCTCAGGCTAAGTATAGGGGTATACACTGTCTGACTTGCTACACACCAACTACAGAGTAATGCATTTTGCCTGCCCAGGGATAGCCTTCCTCTTGTTCCCTGACCTCCTCTGCCACAGTGCCTGAAATTCCTCCCTTTCTTTTGATTGCTCTCTCTCAATTAGAAAATAAGCATCTTTTCTGGAAATAGCATCACATAGTATGAGCATTTGCTGCAACTTACTATGGGTGAGTTTGTCAGATCAACTAATTTCAAAACTCAGGTATTCAGAACCTGGGGCCAGAGCAAGTACCTTTTTCCCTGAGGAGGGTGGGGTTGGAGAAAAGGGGCAGCTAGTAAGGCATGGGGTGAATGATTGGTGAGCAAGACTTGGGAAGCATGCTAGGGACCAGCGTTGGATAGCCAGCGGGAGGTTACAACCTAAAAGACACAAGTCACTTTGTGGTCAGGACTGCAGGCAACCCTGACCTACTACCTGATATTCTTTGGTGTCCAATATACTGTAATGAGGGAAAATGCCAATGTGCCCATGAAGACTATTAGGACAAGAAACTTACTCTGACAGTTAAGGAGACGGAATCATAAGGGTTACATAAATAGCCCATAGATACACAGGTAAGTTTACAGCAAATCTGGGCAACAGAGATCTATGTGGTCTTTGGAATCCTTGGTTTGGTCAGGGTTTTATGAGGTGAAATGGAAAATAAAAAACAGCATTTCTGGTAACTAACATGAATTAACATTAACATAGCGCTTGCTGTTTAAAAGTGTTAAACATCCTGTAAGCATTCAGCATTTAATCAGTGAAAACTCACTGTGGTGGGAAGCTCCTTCTATTACGTTTTTGGAGCAGGTGAGAAACAGATGTAGTAATTTTCAGTGAGTTATCTAACATCATGTAGATAGTTCATGAACAGTCAGGATTTGAATCAAAACTCTTAATTACTGTACTAATGTCAAAAGGCACTGACAGGTTAACCATAACTAGTTAGTTGGTTGGTCTAAGTAAGAAGAAGCCAACATATAAATGATTTTTTTAATCCTGCAATTTTCAGAAAGGTAGGTTTCAAGTTCAAAAATTCACATAGATTCACTTTGATCTCTTATGATTATTTGAATATTTACAAATATCTTTTCTCAATTTCATGTTGTCTCAGCTTTTAGGAATAAGACTCCCTTAATTTTGCTGGAGGACACTAATAAGTTTTCTGTGTAATGGAGATAATCTTCTTTTTCTTTTAAAAACAACTTTATAAACTTGATCAGGGTTCCTAACAAACAGGAGGAGTAGAATCTCATATACAAACCTGGGATATTTTCACCTATTAGCTACTTGAAAATGTATGATTTTTTTTTAGAGTGGAATCCAGGTTAAATTCAACAAAGATAAAGAATGAGCACAACAAATTTAGATGAAAAGAAAGTTACGTTCACATGTCGGATGAAGAGGATGTTTTCTCATAAATGCAATGTGTGTACCACTGAACTATGAATTAGCCAAAGAGAATTTCTAACTTAACTGGTTATTTATTTGCCTTTCAAGGCCACATTGGAGCAAAAGTTAGATGCTTTAATAAGCTACCTGAAACCTTTTAGAAAGACCAAAAAAAAAAAAAAAAAAGACTAGTGGTAAGATGCCATAATTTACGGATCCTGACAAGAACCATTAATTGTCACTGTGTTGCCACCATCTGAACTCATACAGTCGATTTAGTCTGAGTTCTTGTGAGATCTGGGAAGATCATTAAAAGAAGCTGGAAGCTAAGCATAGATAATAGGAGTATTTTAATATTTTTGATGCTTTTACAAAGGTATAGTGTGTCTTACATCAATTCTGTACTTTGCTCTGAAGCTCCCTACATGGGGTGGAGAAGAGTTGGGAATCTCAGTCACCCTCTCTTTTCTACTTCCTGACTGCTTCCTCTCCCACCCTGCAAAAAGAGATTCAGGATCCTGTTCAAGTCCTGAGGCACCATAAGTATCCTAAGAAATTTCAAAAGAGACATATTATTTTTCACTCTTCTTGATATCCTTCTCTTTCAGTAAGTTTATTGTGTAGGCTCTTGTGTAAGTTTATAGAATGAAAATAAATTGCTTTTTGATAATCTTTAAAAAGGGAAATTGAAAAATAAAGAAGAAATCATCAACTTTGGTTATGGAGAATGCCTACTACCTATTCTTTGATAAAGAGGGAGAAATATAAAAGGGTAAGAATATTTAAAGCCTGAGCTGGAATACAGGCTGTGCTTTAGATCCCATGTAAATTACATCTCCTAAAAAATTCCACTTTATGACTGCTTCTCAAATGTCATATATATATAATGTATATAATTTTTTTTCTTTTTGAGACGAAGTTTTGCTCTTGTCTCCTAGGCTAGAGTACAATGGGGCAATCTGGACTCACTGAAACCTCTGCCACCCAGCTTCAAGCAGTTCCCCTGTCTCAGCCTCCAAAGCAGCTGGGATTACAGGCACCTGCCACCATGGCTGGCTAATTTTTCTATTTTTAGCAGAGACAGGGTTTTGCCATGTTAGTCGGGCTGGTCTCAAACTCCTGACTTCAGTTGTTCAACCCACCTTGGCTTCCCAAATTGCTGGGATTACAGGTGTGAGCCACCACACCCACCCTAAAATATGTTTTCATGTCAATATGGTTTTTCTCAAAAAGTTAAATATTTTTGTTTGTATAAATACATATAATTGCATAATTTTTTTTAAAAAAGTTCTTGAAACTCTGAGGGTTGGTCCTGGGCTAACCTCTGATTGATGCCCAGCTTCCCCCATCCCCTCATAAGCAGCCTCATTCATCAGAAGGCCAACACACTTGTGCCATCCTTTCTACCTCTCACTATATACTAGGTACCTCTCCCACCATCCTAGTTAGTTTTCTTCTTCTATATATATCACTAAATGTTCTGCTCTGAGACTCAGCTGAGGCACAGTAGAAAATATGCTGATCTTAGCCTTATAAAATGGACTTCAATCTCAGCTCTCCTATTTACTTAACTTTGATAATGCTCTAACACTCTCTCTGAGCCTCAGTTTCCTCATCTATAAAATGGGAAAATAATATTAATCTTACTAGACTGGTATGAGAAATAAATATCTCAGCATATATGACAGAACCTGATATGAATCTTGCTACTCTAAGTATGTAATGATTGTTAACTGAATGTGAATTTTACCTGCTGACAAATACTATTTAATTCCCCACCCAACATTTATTTCCTTCTTCCTTTTTTTCTTGTGGAACCCAGTTTCTCATTCTGAATTAAACATTTTATGATTTTTCTTTTCCAACTTCCTTGATAGCTACAAGCATATACAGTCCTATATTTGTCCAAAGTATTTCTTTGGAGATGAATAAGAGCTGCTGAGGTATATCTGGGATTTTCCATCTTGATATCAGAGAGACGTGACAAGGAAAACACCTTCTCTCTCTTTCCACATTAGATTTGACTGTGTGAAGATGTGATGCTTACAGTTGTGGCAGCCCCTTTGTGACAATGAGGAAAAGTCTAAAAGACAGAGAAGCTATCCCAATGCTCAGACATCAGTGATTCACTGATCCAAGCTGGGAACAGTTATTTCTCGAACATTTTAATACGTTCAAAATGAATGTCAATTATTGCCAAAAAGCATTAAAAAATGCCAAAACTAAAGAAGGTCTCTCTATAAAGTATTGTTGTAATTAAATCATTCTTCTTAATCTGGTAAATTATTATCTACAAACATCTAGTAAATGCTTACTCTGCATAGAGACATGTAACATATACTACGTTGGCAAATAAATATATGATTTAATTTCTGTCTGGAGAGACTCTTGATTTAGTTGTAGAGATTGGGCATGTACTGAAAATAAGGTAAACAATAATGTAATACAGCACATACTAAGTGATAAATTACTAGTGCAAACAATCAGTGTGGGTTGAAGAAACTCTTAAGATTACTGATGATTAGGGAAAGTTTTACAAACTTGGCTTTGAGCCTGTTTTGAAGGAAGCCTTGAAGAACCTCCTTTCAAATGGAAAATAAAGAGAAAGCCTGAGAAAGCTAGCTGGATCAATGACATACAAGAAGGAAGACTTTTGGTATAAAACTTATTTACCAGATTCAAATGTTCATGTGGAATAACAGGGAGAGGGAGTAGGGGGAAGATTGTGTGGATTTAAATGCCAAGTTAATGATTTGTACTTGGTTGTATAGGCAGGAGGGTTTTGAACAAAGAAATATATGTAGCTTCATTCTTGAGAAAGAGTCATTTGCAAATATTGTATAAGCTATATTGGAAGGAAGAGACACTGGGGGTTGGAGAGCAAATGAGGTGAATGTGGAAATATGGGTGGTCAGATTGGGAAGAGAAAAGGAGGGATGACTAGGAGCTGCTCCTGTTATGATGGATGATGGGTTCCTGCCACTGATAGG
The DNA here is from genome assembly GCA_004027715.1 of Plecturocebus donacophilus. Classification (NCBI taxonomy): domain Eukaryota; kingdom Metazoa; phylum Chordata; class Mammalia; order Primates; family Pitheciidae; genus Plecturocebus; species Plecturocebus donacophilus. The sequence goes on along the minus strand of PVKP010037361.1, from coordinate 7,392 downwards.
TTGCTGCGAATGGATAGATCATGACTTTGCTTACAGGCAGCAATTGCTTTGGGAGAAAGATAAGACATTATGGGAAACAGTGGGTTAGATGTTTTTGGGCTCATGCATTTGGGGAAATCCTTACACCACAGTCTCTTCATGTGCAGCTTATTTCATTTGTAAAGAATGAAAATACTGAGCAGCTGGTTAACCTCTTTTATAAAGTAATCCCATGCACATGCAGAGTTATTCAATCATTCTCTCAGGCATAGAAGAATTTTGAAGTAATAGTGGAACCAAGTAAAAATGAATGGATACATAGTATCACAATACTATCATAACTAAATTCAATGATTTATTGGACTGTAAACAAAGAAAAAAAATACTGTGTCATCTACTTTAGTTTCCTGACAAATCAATACTATTCCAATCTGAAGAGGAAGTAAGCTTTTCTTTCTATCAATTAAAACAGGTATCCACATGCAAGTCAGGATATAATTATATTCTTTTTATCAGTCCCCAGCTATATCTCATTAATACGTCATTGGTAAAAGTCATCATTCTGAATCCTGGAATCTTCCTGTCAATTGTGATATTGAGTATTTGGATGGTTTCATTAACTAAAAACTTACTTTTTTCAACAGCTAATTGAATTTATTTTGGGGAGGGAGGTAAAAATTACTCTGGTCTTTATTTTCTGAACTCTTGAAAAACTAAAAACATTATTATTTTCCTTTAGAATTCTGACTTAAAACATCTCTATAGATGCTGAAGCTTTGTCATTTTATGTGTGATTCTGAGGCAATATGGTTTTGACAGAGTTTATCAAGCATTAGCACAGCTTCATCAGTTTTTCCTAGGAGAACTACCTGGATATAAGAAACAGGAATAATGTACGTGTGTGTGTGTGTGTGTGTGTGTGTGTGTGTGTGTGTGTGTGTGTGTGTGTGTGTGTGTGGTTGTGTGAAGAGCCTAAACTCATTATGATTATAAAACATCTTAGGATTTTCTTTCTAAATATCATAATTAGATCATGTTGTCATCACAGTTATATTTGTTCCTTCATATAAAAGGACTTTTATAAAACTGTAGAGAATGTTAGGAAATGTTTGCGTCTTGTCAGATTTTAGTTTATGTCTTTGCTTCATGTAAATTGACAACAGGCGAAAATGTTTTTGAACATATTTATATATTACAATAGGAATAGTCTCTGGTCTTTTATTTTTTATAGTAAATAAAAACCAGCTTCTCAAATACCAGGGTAACTCAAATGAATGTATATGTAAGTATATGTAAATTAACAGGCCAGGCACAGTGGCTCATGCCTGTAATCCCAGCAATTTGGGAACCTGAGGCAGGTGAATCACTTGAAGTCCAGAGCTTGAGACAAGCCTGGCAAACATGCTGAAATCTAGTCTCTAATGAAAGTACAAAAATTAGCTGGATATGGTGGTGCATGCCTGTAATCCCAGCAACTCAGGAGGCTGAGGCACAAGAATCGCTTGAACCCAGGAGGTGGAGGTTACAGTGAGCCATTATTGTGCCACTGCACTCCAGCCTGGATGACAGAGTGAGACTTCATCTCAAAAAAAAAAAAGGTTGACTTATTAGTGTAATAACATTTAAGGTACCTATGGAATAAAATACATTATTTGGGGACACAAAAACAGTAGTCAAAAAAAAAAAAAAAAAAAAAAGCTGCCACATCTATTTATTTATTTATTTATATCATGTAGTTTAACTTGCTCACTGACAAGCAAGAGAATAATGTGACAAAATAAATTTAATGATATATTTCCAGTGGATGGCCAACATGTCAATTCTGATGATTTAAGGAAAAATTGTCTCTTACCTGAAAAATGCAAGAGAAATCCAAAGATAAACATTTCATAATCAAAGTAATTACCACATACATGGTAAAGGCCCCTGTGGGCTTTTCATAATGTCATTTTTCTTCTATGATATTTTTATTTTGTGCAGGCTGTTTTGTGCAGAGTTGGTCTGTTCACCAAATAACCATCACTTACATGTATTTTTATATTGTACATCATGCCATTTTTGAATCCATACTAAAAAAGCTTACATTTTTGTGATTCTGTAGGAAAAATAATGTTTTGCTAATGGCTGTTACCTTCTAAACAATAGAAATAAATAAAAGGAATTAAAATAGGAAAACTATGTCACAATTGCCCCTGACCCAAACCACTTCCACACTTTTCACCATTCTTTTTGGCTATCCTTAACAGACATGTTCCTGTGATGTGGCAAGGAAAATGGCTTCAGCCAGGCTAAAATGTAATGGCTTCTCAGGCTCACAGGCTACATGCAGGCTCACAGGCTAGTGATAAGGCAATACAATTAATCAGGGCAACGCCAGGTACAGACACCAGCCTCATTTCAATGGAATTCAAGAACTCGCCACTCAGGGTCACATGGACCCTGAGAAGAAACCCCCTTGTCTCTAGCTGCTGGCATTGGCTTCTGAACAAACTGCTTGCTTACTGATATTGGGAGTTTTCACTTTCTCTAGCTGCTGGCCTTGGCTTCTGTACAAACTGCCTGCTGGCAAAAATCCCCAGCCCCCCAAAAGTGTTGTTTAGCATAAAAGCCCAGTTCTCCCTCAACTCGGGGCCACGGGTTGGAGAGACATGAGTCCTCCGTGGTCGCCGGCAATAAAGACCCTGCAATTCGTCATACTTTTGTCTTGGTGCTGATCTTCTTATCTCGCTAAAAATACAACATTCCAACCTCTTTTCTAGACAATTTCACCTTCAATACTGCTGAGAATCTGCCCACTAATGACCATAATAAAACACGCTTTGTGTGAGAGCCTGTTCATTTATTTTCATTCTCATGAGTGCCTTCAGAGACCAGAGTTGCAATCATGGCTACTTACCCAACCAAATTGATGGTCAAATTGAAAAATAGTGGCAAGCGGTCTGATGTAGGTTGCTTTTGTCTGAAGTGTCCTTATGGAACCATTATACTTGCATTAATCTTTAATCTGCAATTAAACAATCAGTTCTAGGTAAAAGATAGCTGCAAACAGATCCCCTGCATGTATCCTAGACAATGTATCTTAATGGAGGTGTAGAGGAAGGGAGAGAGTAAGGTGTAATTAGGACTAAATTCATCACAGATGCTGCTTCAGTAGGAGGTTATTTATGGAGCTGAAAGTTCCTCATGCAAAATGACTTTTGTATATTCAGCTCTTCACTAAATAGCCTCCTTATCTTACAGTGTGGGGGACTGTAGAATAACAAAACACAAATGCAAGTGAGAATGAAGGGAGGAAGCTTGGCCTGACTGATAAATGTCTTGGCAGAACTTGTAACTTGCCTTGCATCTGCATCTGCCCAATTAAGGGGCCTGCTTTCCAGCTTCCACAGAGGCTTAACTGGAGATTGAGGCCGCCAGGCAGGTGTGAGCACCAGCATCATTATCAGGTAGTTTGAGAACGTTAAGTGCTCAGGCTTGTCAATTTCCTTTCACTATCAGAGCTGTCAACAATGTGTCCTTCCTGAAAGAGTGGAACACCTGGAGAAGAGGAGCTTTTCCTAAATACAACAAACAAAGCTCTTAGAGTAGACCAAAGGCTTCAAGTGTTCCTAGGGTAGAAGCATTGGGAAGGGGAGGCTTGATAAAACAAACATCAGAAGAGGGCTAAATGGGTGAAGCAGTATCACCCAAAAGGTCCTCTGTTTCAGTTTTGAGGGGTCACCTAATTCAGCTCTTGAAAGGATGACATTTAAACACCAGTTTATGTTACATCTCATTTAACAATTTACAGTTAAAATGAGATGCAAACCTCCTAATTTTAATCTCTAATTGTGAGTCTACCCCTAGTTTTTTTGCTGCTTCTTTAGCAATGCATACATAGCATGGAAATGAGTAGTGTCAGTCAATTTTGAAAGAACAACTATTATTACATATGTAAAGTCAACCTGATAAAGAGAAACAAATCAGGCAGGTAATTTTCATTTCAATACCTTGTTTCTTTATATACAAAGTTTTCAAAATCATAATCATATACTCATAGGGATACTAAAAGGCTAACCCCAAGGTACTGTGCAATTTCAAAAGGCTGTCAGTCAACAAATGGCATTTGGATAGGCTCCCTGTGTGTGTGTGCACAAGTGTGGTATGAATGGAGGTTTTCTGGGTGCTGAGGGGGATTTTTGGATGTAGGAGACACAATATCCTTAAGGAGCTGAAGTTCTTTATGTGTGAAACTATAGCTTAAAATACCAAGTAGCAGAGCAAGAGTTGCCTAGAGCCAGACCGGCTTGAGGGCTGGGCTGCCACCACCACTTGAGCCACCTTCGCACCACCTCGGGCTGCCTCAGAGCAGTCAGGTCTCTGGTGTCTACTGTGGGTGCCCGGAGCAAGCAGGGAGAGAGCCGCATGCCTTTGTGCGTGCCAAGACCGCCCACCTGAGGATTCAGATCCTAAGGACTCCTATCTCATTCCAAGAAACATCATGGCCAAGCCAGACTACATCAAAGATGACAATCCTGAACTCATTAGGCCTCAGAAACTGATCAATCCTGTCAAAAGCTCCCGGAACCATCAAGATCTTCACAGAGAACTTCTTATGAATCACAAAAGGGGTCTTGCTCCTCAGAACAAACTAGAATCACAAAAGGTGATGGAAAAAAGGAAACAAGACCAAGTAATAAAGCAGAAGGAAGAAGAAGCACAGAAGAAGAAATCAGACTTGGAAATAGAGCTATTAAAATGGCAGCAGAAGCTGGAGCAGCTTGAAGTTGAGAAGCAGAAACTGCAAGAAGAGCAAGAAAATGCCCCTGAGTTTGTGAAAGTGAAAGGCAGTCTCAGGAGAACAGGCCAAGAAATCGCCCAAGCCCAGGAGTCCTAGGCCAAGGCTGCACCAAGACCCTGCATGTCCCTGCTTGTCAACCCACAGAGCTGTCTGTGGGTGCCTCCTCAATCTCAGGGCAAAAGCCCCTGGAGAACATGCCAGCCAGTGGAAAATTGTGACTTTCAGAAGGATTTGGTTTGATTTTCCCATTATCTGGGTGGACGCCTTGCTGTGACACTTCTCATTCCTATTCACCAAATGAAGGGCAGTGCCCTGCACATAAGTTGGAATGATGGATGTGTGTTCATTAGAGACATATCAGAACCAACAAACCAAACAAATGAGAAAAGAAAGAGGATGCTCGAATCAGTTCTTGAGAGTTGCACTACTTGGATTTTCTTCTAGTTCCAGTTTGGTGGGACACAGAGCCTTTTTTCTTTTAAAAGCTAAAAAGAAATGTTTAATTTCTCTTTTTGTTATGTTAGGTAATTTAGATCAGCTAGAAATGCATTTAATCTGTGCACCCACTGTTTTTAATTTTATTTTGAGGACATAGAATCTTCTTGTTTAATTTATACTTTTACCCATGCTACACTTAACACCAGAGCAGGATCTGTTAATGTTCAGCACAGCTACTACCCTCATTGGCACTAAATTTAGAAACAGGATGAGAAGGTTTAAAAGCCTGTAAACACTCATCTTGATTTTACTTTCATTCCCTTTGGTTCTCTGTGTGGTAACAGTAGGCTACATAGTGACATTCCAGTTCTGAGAAGGTACATCCTGTCCATTCATTTACTGCTTTGATTATTAGGAGGGTCTTTGTCAGTTTCATTTTGAAATCTCTTGCTGAGCTAATTCTTTTAGACGGAATAATCTTCCAGTTCTTGAGAGAGTGGAACTAGTCCCTATAACCCAGCTTCAGTATCAAAAGTAGGAGGCCCCACATCTTTTCATTCTTCCCAGAGGAGTGTGGGGAAGGTCCGCATGACTAGCTGGGGAGTGAGGATCTCTCTAGGTATTCGAATGTGAAGTAAGTGTAGATTGGTCTCAAGGAGGCTTCATCAGAAGATTTATGGCATTTGGATGTCTAGTGATAATATCATTAGAATCAAAGCTTTGAACATTTCTGACTAATGCTCACTATTTCTTTGCTTTTTTCTTGTGAAGAAAGGCTGTTTTGCCACTGTCTCAGCGATGGTGCTGTTGATGCAGATGATGTCCATCTCTCAGGAACAGCCAACAGGAAGGGAGGGGCTGCTGAGTTCCCTCATTCTAGCACATTCCTCACAGAGAGGGCCGGGTCACACACGGCAGCAGCATTCGCATGCAAAATTCGTTTTAAACTTCCGGTGTGGGCACCGGTATCTTCTGCCTGGATGATACGGAAGAATTTTAGGGGATTTAGTATTTCCTCTATGGAGACAATTCAGCCAGTCATTTCTGCATTGGAGACTCTTCTCATACTTCTTTTGAAAACTCACAGAAAGCTGGATCCAGAGCTTTGGAATCCTTAATTATCATAGAAGAAATTAGCTCTCTTATGGCAATGCTTTAATGTTAGCAGTTGACAATTAGGCCCATGTTCAATCCGAATGGGAACAAAAGTAAATGGTCTATTAAAAGTAAATAGACCATTTATTCAGGGTCTACCGTACACATGATAAATAAGAGGTTCTTCACTTTTGTGGGAGAGAGGGTTATATACATAAGTAATTTGAGAGAGATTATGGGATGACTCCTGGCTGAATAGGCCAATGAAGTATTTAGGAGTCTTGAGGAAAGAGAAAGGAGTTTTATTTGGCAGTGTCTGAAAAGTCTTCCTGGAGGTGATAAGGTCTGTTCCAGCTACCGGACGTACAGTTAAACAACTGTGCCATCTAAAAAGCAAAATCATTCCCTTTTTCTAGGAATGTGCCCAACTGGTCATGTTCTTCTGTTCAGATTCCTTTCTACCAAAGATGACCCCAGCACATAACTTATGGCTGGGCATGGTGGCTCACGCCTGTAATCCTAGCACTTTGGGAGGCCGAGGTGGGCAGATCACCTGAGTTTGGGAGTTCGAGACCAGCCTGACCAACATGGAGAAACCCTGTCTCTACTAAAAACAAAAAAATTAGTTGGGCATGGTGGTGCATGCCTGTAATCTCAGCTACTCTGGAGGCTGAGGCAGGAGAATCACTTGAACCCAGAAGGTGGAGGTTGCAGTGAGCCGGGATTGCGTCATTGCACTCCAGCCTGGACAACAAGAGTGAAACTACATCTCAAAAAAAAAGCACATAACTTACTAAAAAAAAAATAAAGTCTCAAGATTATATTATTAAGGCTAGCATATTTTCTGTTAATTATTTTTTATTTTCTAATTTAAAAAGTAGGGAGAGATCCAAGATGGCCGATTAGCAACAGCTCAGGGATGTAGCTCCCAGTGAAAGCACAGAGAACAAGTGGATGCCGCACTTTCTGACGAATTTTTGTTGCCCACAGACTGGGAGATTCCCAGCAGAGGAGCCACACGGGTCACCAGTGCGACTCTTTTGGCCAGAGTGGCTGTTTTGCTGGCACCCCAGTGCGGCGCTTCCCGGTGCGGAGTATAC
>PVKP010037360.1:0-21706 GCA_004027715.1 Plecturocebus donacophilus | reverse complement strand
TCTTGTAAAGCTCTGATTTTCTATCACTTTTGTTCTCTTTCTCTGTTTCCCCACCCTCTCATCAGTCATACATATAAATACATCTCCCTCATCTTCCATAATTTTTTCCCACATGAACATAGGGGGTTTTCTTTGTAATGTTAGGAACTGATACACCAAAAGCAACAGAAAATCTTCTAAACCAGGTCTTCACTGGACACTGCCACCATGGGGAAACAAATGTGTGCCTCAGTGGAAAACTATGTATTGTCCAAACTCCAGAAGACCTCTCTGGGTCTGATTCTGATTCTACAGAAGCTATTCTACAACTCTATATTGAGAGTAACTGATAGCAATGCAAAATAATTTTTGTCAAAACACATGTAAATTCTGTCCTGCCCAGTAGAGCTTCAGTTGATTGACAATGACTCAGATGGTCATTCTTTTTTGATGCTAAATGTTTTCCATGGTCTGTTTTCTTCTATTTGTTCATCTTTATAACACTCCCTAATGGGAAACCCAGTTTTGCTTCAATTTTCACAGTCATATTAGTATTTCTAATCTATATATTTTTTCTGTTCTTTGGATTCTATTTTGACCCAGTGTTAACATCTGCTTGATTCCCTCATTAAGTATTAGTTCAATAAAATCTTTAATTTGTATTCATTTATAAAAATGAGAGTCATGATTTTACCCTTTACTGAAAATTATCTTTTAACAACATTGTTGTATTCCAGGACTCTGCATTCTACTCTACTATATCAGATACTGAGGCCCTAGCACTTTGGGGAACTGTACCTATGGGAATTTCAGACAAGTGAAATTATCCTGCAGGTGAATCTGTAAGAAAAAGAATATTCTCCTGTTCCATAGGGACTGTGGGAGTTTAATGGGAAAAATTCCCATGAAGTTTTGGGTTAGCGTTGATTACAGAGACAAAGACGCAAAACGGTAGTGCTTGATTTATTTGATTAGGCTTTATTCCTCAGCAGATGAATAAATTTGTAGTGAGCAGAGCCTGTGAGGCAGGCTTCCAAGCAAATATATTGTCCAACTAGAGCTAAGTGACAGGAACCTCGTTTCATTGACAACATGATGGACTGGTATAATACAACCCAATGGTACACTGGTTTCTCAATCCTGAGGATAGTTAATATACTTCAAGGCATTTCACCAATTCGAGAGTACTACAACACATCATAAAGTAGCTAATTTTTTATTGCCCAGAGGAATTTGATCCTAATTTATGTCCAACAGCATATCAGGAATGCTTCCAATTCTGACAAAAGCTCTGGCATTTACTGACCAATAGCTGTGACATAGAGATTCTTAGGTAAAAAATGAATCCTTTCTAATCAATTCAGAAAAGTAAACTTACTGCATCCATTGGAGAAATATATATTAAGGTGGATGTTTGTCTTTTGTCAAAATCTCACCCATTACTTTAAGAAGTAATTCCCTATACAAAGTGCTGAAAATAAGTGGGTCCCAGAGGCTTTGGTCTATGATGGATTGAGGTTAGGAGGTCAAAGAATAAATTGCATTGCATATCATACAAACTACAGTAGTGACTACACTTGGACTCATAGTTAAGACTCGGAACCCAAACATTGGCAACATTGAAATTGATAAGAGACAGAAGTAGAAATTTTACTACTGTATATTTACTACTCAAAATATTTAGTGAGTCTTCACTAAAACAATGTATTAAGTGGTTTGGTAGTAGATTAGAACCCCACAAATCTTAGAGAGTTTTGGAGATTTTAAATGATATAGACATATATTGTGGTAAAGTATGTTTAGATGAATATCCTTATAACCTAGTGAAACAGAATCTGGGGATCAAGAAAAGACCTTTTCCAATGACTACCTGACATGTAGTTGCTGGATGACAATAGTGAGAGGAATGATGTCCCACAGAATCTGCAAACACTGTCAGTTAGAATGCAAACTAGTACAATCAGTATGAAAAACAGTACGGTATTTCCTCAGAAAATTTAAAATGGAATTACCGTATCCAGCAATCCAGCAATATCGCTACTGGGGTAAATCCAAAGGATATAAAATCTAGACATCTGCATTCCTATGTTTATTGCAGCATTAGTCACAATAGCCAACATATGAGATCAACCTGTGTCCATCAATGGATAAATGGATAAAGAAAATATGGTACCTATATATAACGAAATACCTTCAGCCTTTAATAAAAAAGGAAATGCTGTCATTTTTGACAAGATAGATGAACCTAGAGGACATCATGCTAAGTTAAAGAAGCCAGGCACAGAAAGATAAATACCGCATGATATCACTTACTTGTAGAATTTAAGAAAGTCTAACTCATAGAAACAGTGAAAATAGTGGTGGTTAACAGAGGCTGGGAATAGGAAGATTGGGAAAATCTTGGTCAAAAGACAAAATTTCAGTTAGATAGAAGGAATAAGTTCAAAAGATCTATTGTACATCACAGTCACCACTAATTAGTAAAGGTATAATGTATACTTGAAAATTGTTAAGAGAGTAGATTTCATGTATTCTCACCACAAAAAAAAAGTATGTGAGGTAATATATATGTTAGGGACTTGATTTAGCCATTCCATAATGTATATATACATCAAAACATCATGTTGTACACCATAAATGTATACTATTTTTATCTGCCAATTTAAAATCATTAAAAATTTAAAAGAATGAAAAGAACTGTGTTGCACCAAAAGACATGTGAATGTGATCTTTTTTGGAAATTACATCCTTAAAAATGTAATTAAGATGAGGTCATACTAGATTAGGGTAGATTCATGACTTTATTTGAAAAAAAAAAAAAAAGGGAATTTGGCCTAAGTAAAAGGAAATAAGCTCAGCCCAAGGATAGTTTGTAGCATTCAAGTAATCTTTGTGGATTTATCTTTCTTTATTTTGACAGGTCTCTCTGCTTTCATAGATACTAAGTCCTCTTAGAAGTCATTGGCAATGCAAATTCAATATATTCCATAGTTGTATGCATTTCTCATAAAAACTCACCTTCATAGGAAGACACTGACTCAGATAACATTCTCCCTTAGACATACAGGGAGAATGTCATGTGAAAATGCAGAGTACACACACAGAATGAGAACGCCATGGGATGACAGAGGTAGAGATTAGAGTGATGTGTCCACAAGCCAAAGAATGCCAAGGATTGCCAATGACCACCAGAAACTAGAAAGAGGCAAGAAAGGATCCTCCCATAGAACCTACAGTAGGGGTGTGGCCCTGCTGACACCTGGATTTCAGACTTCTAGCCTCAAGAACTGTAAGAAAATTAATTTCTGTTGTTTTAAGCTACTTCACTTGTGGTACTTTGTTGCAACAGCTCTAGAAAACGAATATAATGGCATAGCTCTGCAGCGTACATATAACGTGAATCTTTTTAAGGGGACTTGAGTCAGACCCTCCCACTTGGCATCTGTGCCTAGGATACCAGTGGTATTGGAAATGAGTTAAGTTTGTTATTCCCAATTTGAAAATGAAAGGTCTTCTTTGCACTAAATAGAAAGAGGAATTATAGTACATCTAGATAGAGATGAATAAGGTGGCTTCTTCAGTAAATACAGTGATTTGTCATTTAAGTATCTCACCCTCATTTCAAATTATTATCATGGCCTAGGTAAAAGGAAATAAGCTCACCCCAAAAGTAGTTTGTACAATCCAAGTAGTCTTTTTGGATTTCTCTATCTTGACAGGTCTTTCTGCTTTCATAGATGCTAAGTTCTCTAAGCAGTCATTGGCAATGCAAATTCAATATTTTCCATAGTTGCATGCATTTCTCATAAAAACTCTGCTTCGTAGGAAGACACTGACTCAGAGGGACATTTTTTTTTTGAACTGCTATATTTTCTTCAGCTTCTGCTTTCCTCCATTTGTTCATCTTTACAGAATGAAGATTTTTGGTCCCATGGTTAATTGAGACAGGTTCCATCAGAGTTTGAGTGCATAGTAAATTCTTTAGGGCCAGTAGGAGGGAGAAAGGATGAGTTTTGTTTAATATGGTTTCTAAACCTTGGCCAGTGCATCAGGTTGATAGCTGATAAGCACTAGGCAGGGAGCAACAGACAGAGGAAACTGACGCAGGGAATTACCTATCTGCTGACAATTTCCTTTACAAGTCTGTTGTGAAAACAGCTACATTAGCAGAAACAGTCCTCAATTTCTATCTAATGGGTGGCATGCCCTCACAGCAGTGCTGGGCTTTCTCCCACTTGCTGTCATCAATAGTAAACAGTGAGAAAGTCCTCTAGCAGGATGGCTGTCTTGTGTGTTATTACTCGTTTGTTCAACTGAATGTTTAGCAGATTGCATTGTCACAAGCATGTATCATAGGCATTCCCAGAGGCTGAAAGTGTCACCAATGTTGTATGTGCTAGAAAAAGTTAAATAGCACAGGCATGTCCAACAGTATGACCAAGGTATCCAGGTGGCAAGGGGATGCCAGAAGACAACAGGAGGGAAGTCACACGGCTGGAAATGGAAGTGTTTTATAGTTTCAGTGTTGAATCTTGTCAATAGTGAGAAATTTTCTCTTCCCTGCCCCATTTAGCCAATATCTGCTGTGAAAATTAAAAGGATTCAAAATGAGGACCAATAAGAAAGAAAAAATATTATCACAGCAAGAGATTGTGTGATAAAAGTCATTTTGTTGTATTAAACTATCCCTGCACCACAAAACTGGGTGTCTGGTGAAAGGACTTGGGGAAAATAGTCAACGAAAATATTAAACTGTATCATTAAAACAGAGATAAAATTCTCAGTCTTAATTTTTATCTATTAAATGAAGAGAAAATGTCTCTTGAAAGGTTTTAGCAAAGTTTACAAGAGTATTAAAAGTACAAAGAAATAAGAACATAAAGAAATAAACAATAAATAATCATTTATTCAAAATAAAATAATAATCATTTATTCAAGATATATATCTACATCCTTTTGTCAGGAACTGGTACATAGTTATGAATAAACCCAGACCCTACTCTCACAAGTCTTACAGTCTATTGGGGTAAAATAAACATGAAACAAGCATTTCTACAAATGTATAGTTATGTAAACTAAGTTATATAAAAGAAATAATAAAGTCTAAAAAAGCAAGTATTTACATGTGCCAAGCACTGTTTTAAGGTGTGTGTGTGTGCATGTGTGTGTGTGTTTGTGTGTCGTGCGTGTGTGTGTGTATACTCATTTAGACTATTTGGTAGAGTAGAAATTGCCAATTATCTTGGGAAGTAGGCATTTTAATTTATATTTTGTAAATAGGGAAACTGAAATACAGAAAGTTTAAATAACTTGCCCAGAATCACAAAGCTAATGAATAGTAGATCCAGAATTTGAATCCATCCTTCCCCCAGAGTTCATGAGATTAACCAGGAGCTTATCAAAGAGTGTAACATGGAGATCTAATTCAGAGAGGCTGGCAGGGTGCTGGGAGGCCTCACTGAGGTAGTGACCTTTTGAAGCTGAGAACTAAAGGAATGCAGGATTTTGCTAAGTGCTGCAGAGTGGCAAGAGTGTTCCAGGCAGAGGGAGAAGAATGGGCCAAGGCTGCAGAGCAGGAAGGAGTGTCTGGTGTAAAGGAACATAAGGGGCAATCTGTGTGGCCAGAGCATGGTGAGATCATGAGACCACAGAAAGCCGACAATGATGTAGGCTGTAGCTGGATTATGCAGAACCTTCCACACAGCAAGAATTCTGTATTTTACCCTAAGTGCAATAGGAAGACTTAAATAATGAGAAGGAGAATTATATGTTCCCTTTTTTGTTTGGATTGCTTATTCTGGCTCTTGTGTAATCATTAGCTCAAAGAGGACAAGGTTGGACTATTCCATTGGAAAACACTGAAATTTGTATGACTATGAAAGTGCTATCAAAACTTCCATGACTTCCATGACTATTGAAGGAGGAATTTCTACTCTACCAAACAAGTATATTTTAGTAAAGCAAACTATAAGCATTGAAATAGGTAGACAGAAGAGAAAAACACTAGTCCCAGTTTCTTATTACAGATAATGCTTATCCAGACTTAATTACATCTTCATTTAAATTTTGAAAAGGAAGCCATATTTTCTCATTGCAATTACACGAAATAATTTAAACATAAACCAGAAAATAAAAATTGACATCCAACCTCCATAATGAAATTATAAAAACAGAACTTATGTCTAATAGAAAAAATGCAAATTATTAGAACTGACACATTTATTGATTTAAAACAGGAAATGATAAATAGCTATGGAAGGAATCAAAAATGTTGTCCAAAAATGTATCAGTAGAAGACAGTTTCAAAGGTAATTGTGAAGGAAAAATTTCCCTCCAACTTTCAAAAACAGAAAGTTCCAGTATTATTTAAACTACATAAAACAATACTGAAAGGCCCCAACTCATTTTTTAGAGTAACCCTAAATCTGATAGAAAGTCCAGATGAATACCACACACACACACACACATACACACACACACACACACACACACACACACACACACACGACCTGACTCAGTTAATGATAAAGGTTTGAAAATCTACAGTAGGTTATGAGAACACGGTCAAAAGAAAATAGCCAAAAATACTCTTCAATTTAACAATTGGAAATCTATAAATACATTATATCAGGTTCATAAACAGATGGTTATGGGGAATCAAATATATAACTACATAGTTTCCAAGAAGTCAACTAAAAATAACATCCCATAAGAAGAAAATAAAAGCTTTTATAAACTGTCAATAGAAACATACTTACTGAGATGATAAAGGATATCTACATTAAGACAAAATCCAGCATTTTACTTAATGATACAGCACCCCACAAAGTAAAACAAAAAGCAAACAAAAGAGAAAGAGGAATAATTGTAAGGATTATTACCTTCAGCTTCTAAAATGTACTATAAACCTGATTTAAATTAAACAGTGTGATACTGTCAGAGAAAGAATAACCAGATCCACAGAACAGAGTGGAAAATCCAAAAATGAACAGACATCCATATGAAGTGATAAAAATGACATCTCCAATCAGTATGGGAAAGACGAATAATTAACCAACCATTGATGTTCACTGCCTCAATCCATAAATCACAAAATCATAAAATCCAGATTAAATATTTCAACATATAAAATAAACTATGTAGTTTAAAATAGGTAATGTTTTAGAGTGAAAGGTAGTAATTTAGAAAGGCATGGAGAATGGTATTGCCTAGGAAATACAGGACATAGGCATGGGCAAAGACTTCCTGACTAAAACACCAAAAGCCATGGCAACAAAAGCCAAAATTGACAAATGGGATTTAATTAAACTAAACAGCTTCTGCACAGCAAAAGAAACTATCATCAGAGTGAACAGGCAACCTACAGAATGGGAGAAAATTTTTGCAATCTGTCCATGTGACAAAAGACCAATATCTAGAATCTACAAGGATCTTAAACTATTTTAAATTTGTTTAAACTTAAACATATTTACAAGAAAAAAAACAAACAACCCATCAAAAAGTAGGCAAATGATATGAACAGACACTTATCAAAAGAAGACATTTATGTGATCAACAAACATACGAACAAAAGCTCATCATCACTGGTCATTAGAGAAATGCGAATCAAAACCACACTAAGATACCATCTCACACCAGTTAGGATGGAAATCATTAAAAAGTCAGGAAACAACAGATGCTGGAGAGGATGAAGAGATATGAGAATGCTTTTACACTGTTGATGGGAGTATAAATTAGTTCAACCATTGTGCAAAACAGTGTGGCGATTCCTCAAGGATCTAGAAATAGAAATATCATTTGACCCAGCAATCCCATTACTGGGTATATACACAAAGGATTATAAATCATTCTACTACAAAGACACATGCATGCATATGTTTATTGCAGCACTGTTCACAATAGTAAAGACTGGCAACCAACCCAAATGCCCCTCAATAGTAGACTGGATAAAGAAAATGTGGCATATAAATACCATGGAATACTATGCAGCCATAAAAAATGATGAGTTCATGTCCTTCACAGTGACATAGATGAAGCTGGAAATCATCATTCTCAGCAAACTAACACAGGAACAGAAAACCAAACACTGCATATTCTCACACATAAGTGGAAGTTGAACAATGGAAACACATGGACACAGGGAGGGGAACATCATATACCAGGGCCTGTCAGAGGGTTGGGGGTCTGGGGGGGGATACATTAAAAGAAATACCTAATGTAGATGATGGGTTGATGGGTGCAGCACACAACCATAGCACATATATACCTATGTAACAAACCTGCACATTTTCCAAATGTATCTCAAAACTTAAAGCATAATAATAAGAAGAAGAAGAAAGGCATGGAGAAAAAAAAATTAGTCAATTTGGCCACATTAAAAACTTATACTAACAAAATCCTTTAAAATATTAAGGTAAACTATAGCCCAGAGAATTATTTGCACATATATGATTATAAATTAAATTAAGTAAAATATAGATTTACTTTAAAATTTTTAAAAATTAAGATAATTCATCAAAAAAATGGCCAACATCATGGAATAGAGAATGTTTTCTCAAAAATTTATAATCCACAAATTTATATAACATTCAATTTTATTAATGAGGAATGTAATATAAACTACAATAGAAGAATAAATATCAGAATAAAAAGAGAATAATTACATTTCTTGGTGCTGGTGGAAGGGAAAATACACTCAAATACTTTTTGTGTAACACAAAGTAGAATTACCTTTCTGGAAAGTTTTATAATATACACTAAAGGCATCAAAAATTTAAAACCATTTAATTCTTTAATTTCTAAAATTTATTCTAAAAAGACAATCATATATATGTGCAAAGATATAGGTATGAAAACGTTTATCTTAAATAGTAAACTACCAAGCTATTTAAAATATTGAAGAAGAATATTTGAAGAACTTCACGATGGCTAACTAGCATTTCATGGTTGCCTCCTCCACTGAGATGAACCAAAACGTTATACAGACAATCATACTTCAAATACATTATCCAAGAGAACACTGGAATGCAACAAAAAAGTGACAGAAAACACAAAATGCAAGAAAGGAGATGGAAGAGAAGCAGCCTACTTAGCTAGGACTGGCTGAGAGCTGAGAGTGACTTCCCAATACAGGGAAAGGGTATGCAAGAGACTTCCAGCAGCCCACATTGTCATCTAATACTGGCCATAAAAGAGTCCCTCGACTCTCCTGAGTCCTTAAACTAACACTGGAGCTACTGAAAGACTGTGAGACATAACTGCTCCAGCAGGGAGTTCATGGTGAGTCCCACATCCTCTCTGAGACCTAACTGGCTAAAGCAAGGTTCTATTTTTAATCCTAGCCTTTAACAAATACTACACAGTCTTGAGCCCCACTGTGCCAGGACTGAAGGATAAGGAAAACTTGGGTTGTCACTGGTGAGACTGGGTCACAAGGTAGCAATAGGCTGCCACAGTCATGCCTGAGAAGCAAGTGAAGAGTGTGCTTTAGCTGCCAGGGCTGGGAAGCAAGCACTGCCAGCCCCCAGACTGAGAAATGAGCAGAGCAAATGTTGACTCTGGGACTTATTTATGAGCTGGACAAGGACTCTTGCAGCTAGGGATAAGGCACAAGATAGGTACAGGTTACCACTACCATGGCTGAAGGGTGGTACTGGGGCACAAGAGGCACACATGTTCCCCACCCACTTGCCCAGGCTGTGGCCACTGAGGCTGGCTCCACCCATCAGCACTGTTGCTACTGCCCTTTACCTAACCATTCTGCCTTTGGCCTGAGGATCACCCCACTCACACCCACCACAGGTAGTGTCCACTCTCAACATGAGGGTGCCTGAGCACAAGACCAGTTTTGCCCTTCCCCGAAGACAGAGCATATAAACCAGGGCCCTGGGGATTGCCCAATCCAGTCTACTGTGTTAAGCACCTGTGCACTTGTGCTGGGGGCCTCAGGTGGGGCCTAAACTCCTAGCTGCTACCAACTCAGCTGACACCTACCTACAGGGAGCACCTGCAAGCATGGAAAGTGGCATCCCAGCCCATTGCAGCCACCAACATGAATAAATGAATACTATTCAGTTCCTATAGAATTGTCCTTCCATTTCTACTATCATTGCCCATGCCACACCAGCTGCCAAGGAGTCTGAGAACCCATTTACTTGTCTAGTCCACTGGCATCCAAGAAAGCCACCTGGAGGCCCAAGAAGGTACCTGACAGTAACTGCCAACCCCAGAGCCAATGATACAAGGATGGGCATGTTTAGCTCACCACTACCACCACAGAGACCTGATGACTGGTCCATCTGGCATCCCACTGCCCAGCACAACTTCAAGACAGCTACCACTAATAATTGCACACTAACCCACTAAGGAAATCACAAATACCACTAATGTCATTAACAGCCAAATAATTCATATATAGACAATACTATTGTGTGGATTCAAAATCAAAGCCAAAGTGCTCTACCCAACCAATACTACAGATATATTTTCAGGAAAAAGTCCTTTCTTATGAAAGTAAATTAAAAATGAGAAGTAAAAAGGAAAAAGTAACTGTTACACCAAGATATACAAATATCAACGCAAAGACACAGGACACGTAAAAAAGCAAGTGAATATGACACCTCCAAAGGAACAAAATAATATTAGCAATAGACTTTAATTGAAAACAAATTCTTGAAATACCATATAAAGAATTCAAAATACTGATTTTTATTTTATTTTATTTTACTTTAAGTCCTGAGACACATGTGCTGAACACGCAGGTTTGTTACATAAGTATACATGTGGCATGATGGTTTGCTGCACCTATCAACACATCATCTAGGTTTTAAGCCCCACATGCATTAGGCATTTTTCCTAATGCTCTCTAAAAATTGATTTTAAAGAAGTTAATTGAAATAGAAGAGAATTCTGTTAAAAAGTACAAAGAAATCTGAAAACTCAGGATATGAATGAAACATTTACCAGTGATTGATGTTTTTAAAGAACCACATGAAAATTCTGGAACTAAATAATTCATTAAAAGAAATACAGAATATGTTTGAAACTGTCAACAATAGGCTAGATCAAGCAAATAAATAAGCATCAAAATTTTAAGTTATATCTTTTGAAATAATCCAATCAGGTAAAAGTAAAGAAAAAGAATAAAAGAGAATTAGCAAAACCTTCATGACCTTTGGGACAATGTGTAGGGACTGAATATTTGAGTTATCAGTATCTGCAAGTGTAGAGAGAAAACAAAACGATTAGAAAGCTTCTTTAACAAAATAATAGATGAAAGCTTCCTAAGTCTAGCAAGAGATTTAAACATCCAGATACAGGAGGTCAGTGACCTTCAAGCAGATACAATGCAAAAAGATCTTCCTCATTGCATATAATAGTCAGACTGTCTAAAGTAAAAAATAAGGAGTGAATCATACAAATAACAAGACAAAAGTGTCTAGTCACCTATAAGAAAAATCCCATCAAACTAACAGAAGTTTTCTCAGCAGAACCTTACAGGTCAGAACAAAGTGAGATTACATAGGCAAACTGTTGAAAGAAAAGAAAAACTATTCAGTAAGAATAGCATATCCAGTAAAATTCGCCTTCATAAATGAAGGAAAAATAAAGTCTTTCTCAAGCAAGAAAATGCTGAGTAAATTAGATACTACTAGACTGGCCTTACAAGAAATGTTCAAGGGAGTCCTTAGGGTGGAAGTAAAAGAATAACACTTACCATGATGAAAACATGAAAGTATAAATCTCCCAGCTGCCATGACATGAAATTTACCTATGTAACAAATCTGTACTTGTACCCCTGAACTTAAAATACAAGTTTTTAAGTCAATTAAATTAAAAGTAATGTTTAAAAAATAAATAAAACTTATTAGTAAGGCAATCATGCAAATAAGGAAGAGATAGGACTCAAATGGTACCACTAAAGGAATCCACCAAACAAAACAATGAAAATAAAAAAAGAGGAAGAAGAAAATATACCTTAAAAACCACAAATAATTAATAATATGACAGGGATAAAGCCTTGTATATCAATAATGACCTTTAATGTAAATAGATTACATTATCCACTTAAAAGATATAAAATAGCTAAACAGATGATAAAAATAATGCAACTGTTTGCTGCTTACAAGAAACTAACCTTACTAAAGAAAATGAAGGGATGTAAATGGATGTTCCATGAAAGCAGAAAACAAAAGCAAGCAGGTATGGCTATAATTGTATCAATAAAACAGACTTTAAGTAAAAAACAATTAAAAAAAAGAAAAGACTAAAAAGGTTACTATATGATGAAAAATGGATCAATCCAACAAGATAATATAACAATTTTAAATACACATGTACTCAACATGGCAGCACCCATATTCATGAAGTAAATATTCACAGATGTAGAGAGATAGCTTTTAACATCCCACTTTAAGCATTAAACAAATTATCTAGCCGGGAAGTCAACAAAGAAGCACTGGATTTAAATGAGTACATTAAACCAAATAGACCTAACAGTCATTTATAAAACATCCTATTCAACAATAGCAGAATACATATTCTTTTCATCAGCACATCAAATATTATCCAGGATAGAATGTATATTAGTACACAAAACTAGTCTCAACAAATATTTTAACAATAAAATTATACCAAGTACCTTCTCAGACCACAATGAAACACTAAGAATCAATACCAAGAAGGGCTTTAAAAACCATATAAATACATGGAAATTAAACAACCTGCTCTTGAATTGCAAGTGAATAAACAAAGGAATTAAAATTAAAATTTAAAAAAATATATTGAAACAAGTGAAAATGGAAATACCACATACCAAAACTTTGGGGATATAGAAAAAGCAGTGTTGAGAGGAAAGTTGTAAGAATAAATGCCTACATCAAAAAAGTAGAGAGAGGCCAGGGGTAGTGACTCACTCCTGCAATTCCAGTATTTTGGGAGACTGAGGTGAGTGGATCACTTGAGGCCAAGAGTTTGAGACCAGTCTGGCCAACATGGTCCCACAAAAATAGTGACGATATGTGATGTAATCCCAGCCTGGAGTGCAGTGGTATGATCTCAGTTCACTGAAACCTCCACCTCCCAGGTTCACATGATTCTCCCACTTCGGCCTCTTGAGTAGCTAGGATTACAGGTGTCTGCCACTAAGCCCGGCTAATTTTTGTATTTTTAGTAGAGAGAGGTTTCACCATGTTAGCCAGGCTGGTCTCAAACTCCTAACCTCAGGTGATCTGCCTGCCTCAGCATCTCAAAGTGCTGGGATTGCTGGCTTGAGCCACCACTTCCAGACAAAATTTCCTTAACAATGCCCCACAGACAATTAATGCAAAATAGACAAATGGGATTACATCAAGTTATAAAGTTTCTGCACAGCAAAGGAAACAATCAACAAAATGAAGAGACAACCCACAAAAGAGTTGAAAATATTTGCAAACTCCCAGTTTGACAACAGAGTAATAACAAGAATATTTAAGAAGTTCAAATAACACTCTAGGAAATAAACTAATAATCTGATTTTAAAATGGGTAAAAGATTTGAATATATATTTCTCAAAAGATGACATACAAATGGCAAACAGACATATATAAATGTGCTCAACATCATTGATCATCAGAGAATTACAAATCAATATTAAAATGACATATTATCTTACCTCATTTAAATGGCTTTTACCCAAAAGATAGGCAATAACAAATGCTGGAAAGGATGTGGCAAAAAGAGAACCCTTATACATCATTGGGAAGAATGTAAGTTAGTACAATCACTATGCAGAAAAGTTTGGAGGTTCCTCAAAAAACTAAAAATAGACCTACCATATAATCCAGCAATCCCACTGCTGGGTATATACCTAAAAGATAGGAAATCAGTATATCAAAGAGATATCTGCCTATTATGTTTGTTGCAGCACTGTTCACAATAGCAAAGATTTGGAAGAAACATGTTTTCATCAACAGATGAATAGATAAAGAAAATGTGGTACTTATACACAGTGGAGTATCAGTCAGCCATAAAAAAGAATAAGACTCTGTCATTTGTAACGACATGGATAGAACTGGAGATAATTATGTTAAGTGAAATAAGCCAGACCACAAAAGACAAATATCACATGTCGTCACTTTTTTTGTGGGATCTCCAAATCAAAACAATTGAACTTGTGGACATAGAGAGTAGGAGGATGACTGCCAAAGGCTGGGAATGGCCAAGGTGGCTGTGGGCAAGGTGGAGATGCTTATTAGTTCATTTTCACACTGATGGCAAAGACACACCTGAGACTTGGAAACTTACAAACAAAAAGGAATAATGGAGTTACAGTTCCATATGCCTGGGATGGCCTCACAATCATGGTGGAAGGCAATGAGGAGCAACTCATGTCTTACACAGATGGCACCAGGCAAAGAGAGAGAGCCTGTGCAGGGGAACTCCCATTGTTAAAACCATCAGATCTCATGAGAACAGCACAGGAAAGATTTGTCTGCATAATTCAGTTACATCCCACTGAGTCCCTCCAACAACATGTGGAAATTATAGGAACTACAAGATGAGATTTGGGAGAAGACATAGAACCAAACCATACATATAATTTCATCCCTGGTCCCTGCCAAATCTCATGTGCTTACATTCCAAAACCAATCATACTTTCCCAACAGTTCCCCAAAGTCTTAACTTATTTCAGCATTAACTCAGAAGTCCACAGTCCAAATTCTCCTCTGAGACAAGGCAAGTCCCTTCTACCTATGAGCCTGTAAAATCAAAAGCAAATTAGTTACTTCCTAGATATAATGAGGATACAAGCATTGGGTAAATACAGCCATTCCAAATGGGAGAAATTGGCCAAAACAAATGAGCTACAGGCACTATGCAAGTCTGAAATCTGGGGAGGGGGGTGGTGAGTCAAATCTTACAGCTCCAAAATGGTCACTTTTCACTCTACGTCTCGCATCTAGATCATTCTGATGCAAGAGGTATGTTCCCATGGTCTTGGGCAGCTCTGCCTCTGTGGATTTTCAGGGTATGGCCCCCTTCCCAGCTGCCTTTACAGGCTGGCATTGAGTGACAGCAGCTTTTTCAGGTGCACCATACAAGCTGTCAGTGGATATACCATTCCGGGATCTGAAGAATGGTGGACCTCTTCTCATAGCTTCATTAGGCGATGCCTAGTAGGAACTCTGCATAGGCCTCTGACTCCATATTTCTCTCCTGCACTGCCCTAGCAGAGGTTTTCATGAGGGTCCCATGCTTGAAGCAAACTTCTGCCCGGACATTCAGATGTTTCCATACATCTTCTGAAATCTAGGTGGAGGTTCCCCAACCTCAATTCTTGACTTCTGTGAACTGGCAGGCTCAACAACATGTGAAAGCTACCAAGGCTTGAGGCTTGCACCCTCTGAAATCACTGCCTCAGCTCTTTGTTGGTCCCTTTCAGCCATGACTGCAGTGGCTGTGATGCAAAGGACTAAGTCCTTAGGCTGCAGACAGCACAAGGATTCTGAGTCTGGCCCACGAAACATTTTTTTCCTTCTAGGTCTTATGGGCCTGTGATAGAAGGGGCTGCTGTGAAGACCTCTGATGTGCCCTAAAGACATTTTCCTCATTGTCTTGGAGATTAACATTTGGCTCCTCACTACTTAGGCAAATTTCTGCAGCCAGTTTGAATTTTTCTGCAAAAAATGGGATTTTCTTTTCTATCACATTGTCAAGCTGCAAATTTTCTGAACTTTCTTTCTCTGCTTCCCTTATATAATTGAATGCCTTTATCACCACACAAGTGACATCTTGAATGCTTTTCTGCTTGGAAAGTTTTTCCACCAGATACCCTAAATCATCTATCAAGCTCAAAGTTCCACAAATCCCTAGGGCAGGGACAAAATGCCACCAATCTCTTTGCTAAAACATAAAAGGAGTCCCCTTTGCTCCAGTTTCCAACACGTTTCTTATCTCCATCTGAGACCACCTCAGCCTGAATTTCATTGTCCATATCATTATTAGCATTTTGGTCAAAGCCATTCAACAAGCCTCTAGAGAGTTTCAAACATTTCCACAGTTTTTCTCTCTCATTCTCATCCTCCAAAGTGTTCCAACCTCTGCCTGTTACCCAGTTCCAAAGTCTCTTCCACATGTTTGGGTATCTTTTCAGCAGCACCCCATTCCTGGTATCAATTTGCTGTATTAATTCATTTCATGCTGCTGATAAAGACATACCTGAGACTAGAAAATTTCCAAAAAAAAAAAAAAAAAAAGGTTTAATGGACTTACAGTTCCACATGACTGGGGAGGCCTCACAATCATGGTGGAAGACAAGCAGGAGCAAACCACATCTTACATGGATGGCAGCAGGCAAAAATAGAGGGCTTGTGAAAGGAAATTCCCATTTTTAAAACCATCAGGTCTTGTGAGACTTATTCACTATCACAAGAACAGCAAAGGAAAGACCCACCCCCATGATTCAATTATCACTCACTGAGTCCCTCCCACAACACATGGGAATTATGGGAGCTACAAGATGAGATTTGGATAGGGACACAGAGCCAAATCATATAAGGATGGTTAATGAGTACAAAGAAAGTAGTTAGAAAAATGAAGACCTACTATCTGATAGCACAACAAGGTGACTATAGTCAATAATAATTTAATCATACATTTAAAAATACCTACAAGAGTATAATTGGATTATTTATAAGACAAATAAATTCTTGAGGAGATGTATACCTCATTTTTTATTATGTGATTATTCCACATTGCATTACTGTACCAAAATGTTTCATGAACTCCATAAATATATACACCTACTATGCACCCACAAAAATTAAAAATTTTTTAAATTTTTAAAAAGAAATGGAAAAATACCCCACATTCATCAGAAGAATTGATATCACTAAATAATCATATTGCCTAAAGCAATCTGTAGATTAAATGCAGTCATTATCAAAATACCAGTCATTATTTACAAAATTAGAAAAAGCAATTCTAAAATTTGTATGAAACCAAAAAAGGTCCTGAATAGCCAAAGAAATCTTGAGCAAAAAGAACAAATAAATATGCATTACATTACTTGACTTCAAAATATATTACAAGGCAATAATAACCAAACACTGTGGTATTGATATAAAAATAGACACATAGACCAATGAAACAGTATAGAGAAACCAAAAATAAAGCCCTATATGTACAGCCTACTGATCCTCAAAAAATCCAACAAGAATTTACATTGGGGAAAGGATACTCTCTTCAATAAATGGTGGTGAAAAATTAGATATCCTAAAGCAGAAGAATGAAACTGAACCCTAATCTCTCACTATGTACAAAAATTAACTCAAGATGGATTAGAGACTTGATTATAATAAAGCCTGACACTATGAAGATAGTACAATAAAACCTAGCCTAGACATTTGTCTAGGCAAAGAACTTATAACTAAGACCTATAAAGCACAAGCATCAATAAACAAAAGTAGACAAATGAGACTTAATTAAAGAAGCCCCTGTACAGCAAAAGAAAGAATAAACAGGGTGAAAACAAAGCCTCTTAAATGGCAGAAAATATTTGCAAACTATTATTTCTGACAAGGGACTAATATCCAGAATATATAACTCAAACAACTCAACAGGAAAATAAATAATATTATTAAAAATGTAGGCAAATAACATAAGTAGTCATTTCTCAAAAGAAGATATACAAATGGCCAATAACTATATAAAAATATGCTGAACATCACTAATCTTCACAGAAATTCAAGCCAAATCCACAATAATATATAACCTTACTCCAGTCACAATGGCTTCACTGAAAAGACAAGATACAACAAATGTTTGTGAGAATGCAGAGACAAAAGTAATTCTTATATACTTGAAATCATTTGGCCGTGTCACCACCCAAATCTCATCTCAAATTCTCACATGATGTAGGAGGGACCTGATGGGAGGTAATTGAATCATAGGGGCAAGTCTTTCCCATGCTGTTCTTATGATAGTGAATAAGTCTCATGAGATCTGATGGTTTTAAAAAGAGGTGTTCCCCTGCACAAGCTCTCTCTTTGCCTGCCGCCATTTATGTAAGGCATGATTTGCTCTTCCTTGCCTTCCACCATAATTGTGAGGCTTCCTCAGCCTTGTGAAAATGTAAGTACAAATAAAACTCTTTTGTAAATTTCCAAGTCTCAGATTTGTCCTTATCAGCAGCATGGAAACAAACTAATAGAGTAAATTGATACCCCTAGAATAGGGCACTGCTGAAATGATACGTGAAAATGTCAGAGACTTTCAAACTGGGAACAGGCAGAGGTTGGAACAATTTGGACTGGTGGCATTTTGCCCTTACCCTAGGGATTTGTGGAACTTTGAGCTTGAGAGAGATGATTTAGGGTATCTGGTGGAAAAACTTTCCAAGCAGAAAAGCGTTCAAGATGTCACTTGTGTGGTGTTAAAAGCATTCAATTATATAAGGGAAGCAGAGAATGAAAGTTCAGAAAATTTGCAGCTTGACAATGTGATAGAAAAGAAAATCCCATTTTTTGCAGAAAAATTCAAACTGGCTGCAGAAATTTGCATAAGTAGTGAAGAGCCAAATGTTAATCTCCAAGACAATGAGGAAAATGTCTTTAGGGCACATCAGAGGTCAAATATCTTTAGGGCACACAGCAGCCCCTCCTATCACAGGCCCTAAGACCTAGAAGGAAAAAATTGTTTCGTGGGCCAGACCCAAAATCCTTGTGCTGTCTGCAGCCTAAGGATTTAGTCCTTTGCATCACAACCACCGCAGTTATGGCTGAAAGGGGCCAACAAAGAGCTGAGGCAGTGATTTCAGAGGGTGCAAGCCTCAAGTCTTGGTAGCTTTCACATGTTGTTGAGCCTGCCAGTTCACAGAAGTCAAGAATTGAGATATGGGAACCTCCATCTAGATTTCAGAAGATGTATGGAAACATCTGGATGTCCAGGCAGAAGTTTGCTTCAAGTGTGGGGCTCTCAGGGAGAACCTCAGCTAGGCGGTACAGAAGGGAATTGTGAGGTCAAAGTCACCACAGAGTCCCCACTGGGGCACTGCCTAGTGGAGTTGTGAGAAGAGGATCACCTCTTTCAGACTCCAGAAAGACAGATTTACAGACAGCTTCCACTGTGCACCTGGAAGATCTATAGACACTCAATGCCAGCCCATGAAGGCAGCTGAGATGGAGGTTGTACTCTGCAAAGCCACAGGGGTGGAGCTGTCCAGGACCATTGGTGATGCATCAGCATCACCTGGATGTGAGACATGGAGTCTAAGAAGATCTTTTTGGAGCTTCAAGTTTTGACTGCCCCCCTTGATTTCAGACTTGCATGGGGCCTGCAGCCCATCTGTTGTGGCCAATTCTATTTGGAATAGCCGTATTCACCCTATGTTTGTACCACCACTATGTCTAGGAAGTAACTAACCTGCTTCTCTTTTTACAAGCTCATAGTTGGAAGGGATTTACCTTGTCTCAGAGGAGACTTCAGAATGTGGACTTTTGAGTGAATGCTGAAATAAGTTAAGACTTTCGGGGACTGTTGGGAAGGCATGATTGCTTTTGAAATGTGAGGGTGTGAGATTTGAGAGGAGCCAGGGGTGGAATAACATAGTTTGTCTGTGTCCCTACCCAAATCTCATCTTAGATTCCCAAGTGTTGTGGGATGGACCCAGTGGGTGGTAACTGAATCATGTAGGCAAGTCTTTCCCATGCTGTTCTCATGATATTTAATAAGTCTCCCAAGATCTGATGGTTTTAAAAATGGAAGTTCCCCTGCACAAGCTTTCTCTCTTTGCCTACTGCCATCCATGTAAGCCATGACTTGCCCTTCCTTGCCTTCCTCCATGATCGTGAGGCTTCCTGAGGCACATGGAACTGTAAGTCCAATTAAACCTCTTTCATTCGTAAATTGTCCAGTTTCAGGTATGTCTTTATCAGCAGTGTGAAAACAGACTAATACAATACTGTTGACTAAGTCAATACATCAAAGGGATACTGAAACTCACGTTTATCACAGCACTGTTCACAATAGCAAAGATATGGCATCAATCTAAGTGTCTACACACAAATGAATAGATTTTTTTTTAAATGTGGTATATATACAAAATGGTATACTATTAAGCCATAAATATATGTCATGTTCAGTAAAATGGATGGAACTGGAAGTGGCTCTCCTATGTGAATAAGCCAGGCAGAAAAAGACAAATATCCTATTTTCTCACATATACATGAGAGAGAGAAAAATGAGATCGTATGTAAAAAGTGGAAAAATAAATAAGATACTGAAAAGTGTGAGTGAGGAAAGGATAAAAAGTAGGCTAAAGGGTAAAAACATATAGTTAGAATAAATATATTCAATATTTGATAGCAGAGTAGGGTGACTATGGTAAACAAAAAAGTATTGCACTTGGGTGATGGACATCCTAAATATCCTGACTTTATCACTATGCAGTAAGTATATCCACATAATGACACTTCACACATACCCCATAAAATTTATATAAATTTTAATACATAAAATAAAAACAGTTGAATTTAAGAAAGAGAAAAAAGAAAAAAATAACATGAAAGTGACATTTATTATGGTTTTTAAAACCTCACAAAACATATGCAAAACTCATTTTATTTGGTTTTTATTGTTTTTATAATATTATAAAGGATTATGCTCAAAACAATATAAAGTTAAACATTAATATAGAGGATAAGCTAAGAGTATACACAAAAATATTAGTAGTAATTATGTTTGGATGATGTCTTCCCTTCCTGTTGCTCATTTATAATTTCTAAGTTTCTTTCAATTAGCATATATTACTTTTATAATATTGTATAACTTTATTATACATTATGATTATACATTAATGTATAAAATACATAAACTTTAACAACACATAATACATTCAAATATATGTAACTTATAAACAAAGAAACTAACACTTTAAACAAAAACTTCACTGTGTTAAACTAATACTTCAGTGAACTAATACTTTAAACAATTTGGTAAATATTGGTTTATACTACAGTTTTAATTGAGAGCTAAATTTTTACAGTTAAAGAATAATTAATGTGGGAGAGATCCAAGATGGCCGAATAGCAACAGCTCAGGAATGTAGCTCCCAGTGAAAGCGCAGAGAACGAGTGGACACCGCACTTTCCAACGAGTTTTTGTTGCCCACAGACCGGGAGATTCCCGGCGGAGAAGCCACACGGGTCGCCGGCGCGACTCTTTTGGCCGGCGCCCAGAGCGGCGCTTCCCGGTGCGGAGTGTGCGGGACAGACGGGCTCGGCTGGTCCCATGCCCACAAGGAAAACAGCAATTGGAAGCGTTGAGGACTGAGAGTTTCACAGCGGGCGCAGCGAACCCGGGAAGGTCTGGCTCTGAGGGGAACCAGCGTCCGCCAAAGGATAACTAAGAAACCGAAAAACTTCATCACCGGGCGGAGAGAGATCCAAAATGGCCGCGTAGCAGCAGCTCGGGATTGTGGCTCGCGGTGAGGGCGCAGAGAGCGAGTGGACGCCGCAGTTGCAGACGAATATTTGATGCCCACGGACTGGAAGATTCCCGGCGAGGGAGCCACACGAGTCGCCAGCGCGACTCTTTTGGCCGACACGGCGCTTCTCGGTGCAGAGTGTGCGGGACTGGGTGGTGCCCTTTTAGTCAGGCTCGGCTGGTCCCATCCCCACAAGGAGAACAACAATTGGAAGCGCTGAGGACTGTGAAGCACAGCTGAACCCGGGAAGGCCCAGCTCTGTGG